>AYEL01032715.1:0-70474 GCA_000484575.1 Olivierus martensii
TAATCTAGTAAAAAAAAATATTCTTAATTTTAATTACAGGAGGAGAAAAAAACGAGAATATTTTATTTTTCTCATATAAAATTAAATTGTTTTTAAATAAAATTTATTAATTAAACAATTTTGAATAGATATTGAATCACACAAACGACTTTCAACTCATGTAAAGTCACAAAATGGCCGAAAGTACCAATAGTTAAGTTCAGAAACAGCCTTATATTCACTTAAGTCTTTCATCATCATCATTTTATTATACATAACTCCATTATTATATTTTAATTGTAGGAAATGCGTTGTATGCCAGTATTGTACGCAGTTCTGTATTATGTTTGTACGTATAATAAATTTATGACACGCATTTATAGTGTAACTCGTGTTTAGGTTACGTGTTTGTAAGCGCATGATAATAATTTTTATAATGTATATTTCATGCAAATTATGTTAATGATATGTGTTTGAATTTAAACTTTATAGTATTCTACAAATTATCTTTTACGATAAATGAATCTATTACGTCAGTAGGTGTATTCAAATTATACGCGTGTTACGTATGCAAACTAAAATACACGTAAATTTTTTCTGCATTTAATAACTGTAATAAAATTATAAATAATAATAAAAAAAGATTAAAGTATTTAAAGAATAAATCATTGCTGTGGTCGGTAATTTTTAAAACAATTCAAAAATTCGCCATTAATTCATGTTTTTTTTTTTTTTAAATTACTTTCAGATCTTTGCCAAAGTTACTCATGGAATTCTGTTTAAAAATTTTCTTTAGTGTAAGGTTAATTTTATAAAAAAAAAAAAAACAAGTGGAAAAATTTTCAGCAATCAAAATTCCTTTAACAGGCTTTAAAAATTAAAGAATTTTTTTCCGCGCTCTTGTTAATATATTCAGTAACATGAAAACGTTCGGGTCAAAATATGTAAAATTCATTACTTGTTCTCAATTTTTTCTCTGTCTTCTGCTATTTTTATCCTGTTTTATTACTTATTTTTATCGATTTGGTTTTATTGTAGTTATTTTCATAGTTCATAAACCCAAAAATTTCATATTTTTATAGATCCTATTTCTGCATTAAACGGATTCAAAAGATTGCTCTCTAATGTCCTAAAATTTTCAAAAAATGAGAGTAAAATAATCTTGGGTGTGTGTTTTTGAACGATTGTCAATATTTTAATATAAAGAACCAGAATAAATGAAAAAAGAAAAAGATATATTATTTAAAGGATTAGAATCTTATCACCTAACGTATCAAGAGAATAAAAAAAAAAAAATCATATCATCTAGATATATTTAATTGATGAACATTAATAAAATGAATTGTTCGTGGAAACAGTTTTTAATTATCAATCTTCATCAGAAGGACAATTGAGGTCATTTCTGAGTTTTTTGACAAACGAACCCATAAACACTGATTAGCAGCGTATAGATTCAATGATTATTATACAGGTAAGATTTGATTTTGCCTTTTGATGGCAAATGAACAATGATATGCACTCGCCGATTTATTGTCTATACGAACTGTAGGATCTCTGTCAGACGTTATTTTTTTCTAATGGAATCCGAAACTGCGACATCACACCACTCGCAGGAATCAAATTATTATTCTTGATGATCGATACAGGAAAAACAGTTTTGGTATTTTTTTTTTATTTTTATTTTTTTAATATTTACATCCTGCTCTGTTTCTGTGGCAGTTTCGGAATAAAAACAAATACCAAAAAATGCAAAAATGTTGACAGTATTCAAAACAAAAATCCATTTTTTCCGATAGAATTAATAACAATGTTGACATACGCTTTTATTATGCTTCAAACTCGAGAACTTTATGCCAATTCTGAAGAAGAGAAAGATATTAAAATTCTCGAGTTATATTTTTATAAAATCTTTTTCGGGTCGATAATTATGCAAAAAAAAAAAAAATCGATGCAAAATTTGTAAAAATAATTGGTGAAGAATTTTGAAGCTGTTTATGATATCTTGAGTTGAAAAACAAGTCCCGAAAAATGGAAAAAAAAAAAGAAAGAAAGAAATGCCTTGGTTTCTGAAGCATCTCGTTGAACTATATAACCATCGATTTATACAGGATTATACTGGGTCTTATTCAAACTAACGCGAGCAGCCCAGTACAAACACAAATAACGCATAACAAAGTTTGCAAAGCCGAAACGTATCAAATCCAGGATATAACTTAATTTATTCAATTTAAACTTGTTTCAATTTACGCAATTTACTTGAAGTAATACCAGGATTAGCACCTTATTACTGACGATCTTTTCTCCAGTTTACCAGGATATTTATTTGTCGTAATGCGTTACACGACATCGTTTTGCCTCTTTCTATGCTTTCATCTCTCACCTTTTCAGATTCTTAAGAAAAGTTCTCTTCAGAGGACGTTAAAGATTCGCCTCTAATTGAATTTTTAATCGTTTAAAATTAATTAAATCTTTGGGGTACAATACTTATTAGCGGGAAGCGATATAATTATGCAACTCTTATACTGGAATTTCTTTTTTTTTAGAGTCGAGAAGTGCCACCAGTCAGCGCTACCGGTCAATAACTCAAAATTTTGCAAGTTTTGATGCTAATCTTCGGTTTTAAACGTGTTTATCATTAATTAACGCATCTAATATACTATAATTAAGAGCCTCATATTCTTAAAAGTGATCCCGAAACGAGCCACAGGGTAATTAATCCGTTTCTACCCGTAATTCCGCGTAAATATGGTTATTTTACACTGTTAATAATTATCTTTAAATAAATCTAAGACCGTTTCCTCGTAAAAGAGATAAAGTACGCGAAATTTACTGAGAAACGCGATAAAATGTTTATAAATTAATTAACTGCAAATAAAAATTCGGTTCAATACGTGCCTCCATCTGGTGTTAAAAAATGCGATAAATATTCAAATTTTTCTTTTAAATTATTGAAAAGTGGACCGTGTTCTAGAAAAAATCGATTACGGTTTTTTTTTAAACTGCATTGGCCGGTGTCAGTTTTTAAAGAAAAGTCAACCAAAAACGGTTCGGTCTTAATTCAGAAATAAAGGAAGTAAGAAAAAAAATCATCAAGATAAAGATTGTCTAATTCCATCAAATTAACTTCTTATCAGGAAATGTGTTAAATCGAAGAAATTCGGGTCACAACTTTCTCTTTATATGTCCTTTCAAATAGTAAGGGATTTGTAAGTTGAAAAAAAGAGATAAAAATAAAAAGGAAACAGAGGGAGGAAAAAAAAAATATATATATATATATATAAAAATAAAAGAAAGCAGGGGAGTACTGGTAAGATTCCAAAGTAGCGTTACTCTTCTCCAATGTCGCTTTTCTCTCTCTTGTAATTCACCGTCTGGACGGCAGAGGGCATATCAGTCAAAGCATAGAAGATGCCTTGTCGCTATTGCCTGAGACAAATCTCGTAAGTTTATCACAGTCAGGATATCTGGCTGTCAGCCGCGGCTTACGACCAAAGAAATTGGAGTGCAGGCGATCTCCAAGAAAACACACTTTTCAGACTTTATTTCTTTTTAGTTTGCTAGATGGGATTTGGACGTTGCTTTTTCCAAAAGAACCCATTCGCTCTGAGTAGAGATGACTTATTCTTACTTGTTATTATTTTATATTCGGAGCCACTCCTCGGAGGTTCCTTCTGTTGGTGTGATTTGCTTTCATAATCCATTTTTGGCCAAATGCTGTTTGGAAGAAATAAACGTGAAGGTTATTTTATATAAGTGAATGTTTTCTGACATGAAAGATAAAAGTATGACTTTTTTTTTTTTTCCTTTTTTATTTTTTTATTTTCGAGAAACGAAATATTTCATTTAGTAATTGCTTTTGCGTTGCTGACCATCAGGTGAGTTTGAAAAATTCTCTAGGATTATAGGATATTTTGCTATCGGTAAGGATTGACAGTTGTGGCAAATTATACTTAAATAATTCGTTATTAATAATAATATCTTTTGGATATTTTTCGTTCGAGTTTTATGCTTGAAAATAAATTAAACTTTGAGTGTTTTCGGTTCTTACTAGCCTTTGGTTTGCTCTTGTACGGGTATAAATCCATTCCTTTTTCTATTTTCTTATATATGAAACATAAAAAGAACGATTTCGGCGTAGAATTTTTTTCCTCACACAAGTTTTGCGCTGTTGGTGATATGTTTCTGAAAGCTACCAAGAGAGAGAGAGGGGTTTTCGGCATACTGCAGTTCTCTAAAGGTTAACTGAATTTTGCTTTTTGGAATGATAAAGTAGTGTCGACCTCGTTTAAGAGACCTCTTATCTATAAATCCTTTACGTCGTAGAAATAAAACAGAGTACCCCATAACTCTGACGTGGCACACCAATGGAACGGGGGAGACTGAGCCGTTTCTACAATTTACGATTATGAACTGTGTCATCCCATTTTATTATTACCTGAAAAGCTGTTTAATATGATATAAAGCAGTGGCAAGTTTGAAATTTCAATCCGCGTTATGCTCAGACCGCAAATGAACCGCTTTGGGACTGTAAACTAGCAAACCCTTCGATACTATTATCACATCTGGAAGCATTAAGTGAGTAAATTATCACAAGAGCAGCGTAATATATTAACGAATTAATTAATTCCTTGTCAAGATACTTCTCATCGGTTGTTGTTTCCCAGAGGGAATTTCTCTAATAGTGTTCCACATACCAGTAGAAAAAAAACAAACACATTTTCCTTTAACAATCTCCAGATTGCTTGTCGAAATAACCTGCGGGCCTTCTTTTCCACATAAACATTCCAAAAAGTTACTGAAAAATTTCTACATTAGTATCGAATGATATATGCCACCGATTGCAAACAGTCAACTAGCGATGTTTATATACTCTTTAACCATATTTTCGAAAAGTAAATTAAAATTTGTGCGAATTTTTTACCGGCCCGTAAAAGATTTCATAAATTAAATTTAAAAAAAAGCGATCCATATATAAATTTATAGATATATAGTTTTGTGATGCAAAGCAGAATTGGAGCCAGATACATTTTCCATATTCATGGAAAACAGTTTTGAAATTGAACTCTTCTTCTTCTTCTTCCTCCTCCCAAACGACTATATGCATTTCTTATTCGTAGTCAGTAAAGTTCAAAGCCTTGACTAAATGCAATTCTTTACTAGAGATGTTGAAAACACTGCATTATGCATGTCTAACGTAATAGGAGCATTGAATGTTTTCCATCCCAAGAGTGCAACCGCTTTCTCCTCGCCTAAAACGGTTGTCTTGGTAACAGGATTCCGGATGAATCCTTTCGCGTAAACTAAACCTCCGAAATGTAGGTAGTTGTGTCTTAGACTGGATACGGAACCCACTTCTCCCAAGTATTGCTTGGGAACGATAGGTGGAAGGGGAAGAAAAGGAACGTATTCTGAAGGGAATACAGTTCAACTTTCTGTACTTCGGAGTCCACATACATATCGACTACGATGCGAAGAAAACAGTTAATGGAAGTTTAGGAAAGTAGGATTGAAAACTTCTTCGATAATAGGAGAAAGAACTTAATTTTTGTCAATCCTATTTTTCTCCAAATCCAATAAAAAAAGTATATATATATATAAGATAGAATTCAATGCTCTCATTCTTCTGTAAAAATTAATATGTGCAAGGTATCTAGCTATCTTCTGAACATATGCACTTTTACTGATCTCCGAAAAAGGATGGAATACCATTAATGCAGCTTTTCAAAGGAGAATTTTCTCGTATTTTTTGCATTAAAAGTTGCTGCACATTATAATGCACTTAAAATATATTAGTTACGTAGTCGATACTCCATCTAGATCATTTATCAATTTAAATAATTATAAAAAAATTGAGACAAGCAAATCTTTTCAGGTTATTTATACAAAAATCGGAAAAAACATTGTTGCGCTCTCTTAGAGCATTTTAAACAGTGAATCGTTTTCAAGAACTCCAAATTATGCTTTTAGTTCACTTTTAAAGACTTTTCGAGATTTAGCAGAGCGCAGAAAATAATTTGCTTCTGATGATAAAAAGCGCATTTGTTTGTCTTTGTTAATAATTTAGGCTCATAATTAATTTTGCATTTGATCGAAAGTTTGCACCATTATAAACAAGTGAATTTGTCTTAAGAATAACTGATTGATCAAAGAAAAAAAGCAATAAATAGCCGTGGGTTGCTCATAACATTCTTTGATTAGATTGAAGCAGAAACCAGTTTATATTAAAATCTTTATTAATTCGTGGATAATTTATAGGTCATCATTAAGTTTTCGTTAAAAAAATAAAAAAGAAGTACAATTTAATGCGATATAACAATAAAAACAAGAGTGTTAATACAATTTAAGTCAAAAGAAGCAGTTTGATTCAATAAAACCAATGAATAGCGAATGTAATCAATGAACAACTTCATTAAATTTAACAATAAACTAATAAGAGAGGATCTCTTAAATGCTTAAAGAGCCGAACTCGATTTTATAAACATTTATTGAGATTTCTCACGGATTTATCTCAGAAAACAGTATGCCAGGTTGGACTTTCTTAATGTTATTTGCTCGTAATTAACGAGACAATCAAGTTTTATTCCTGGCATCTACGAACAGGAAACATAAGATAAAAAGGAAAAAAAAGAGAATAAATATTAATAAAATTGGAAGTGAAAGAGCACACCGAGTAAATCTAACCAATGAACTAACCATAATACTGTAGAGGTAATCCATAAAGCCTCATTCTGTCCACTAAATACACTCGGGATTCGTTAGTCTATTTGATGGTCTGTATCGCATTTACCTAAGGAGACGATTACTGTTTGGGAAAATCTCTTTTGTTCGCTTCACAGATAAGATAAATTACACGCATCAACACGCATTTAACTAATGCTCCATGTTGTGCTGTACTTCTCTCTCACTTAATAAATTCAAACGTAATCACCCCGATTTAAATATATTTCACAATTTGAAGCAAATTGTTACTAATTTGTTATAACTCCCGTACAACCCGTAATTAATACGCAAACTTATTAAAATAAAATAAATTAGATATCAAAGAACACTCACCCTGGCTTTTGACGATTAACTTACGAACACCACTAACAACACGAATTATAAATGTACGTACGGCAGCAATCTGAAGGGTGTAACTTAATAATGACGCATGTATTTGGCTTAATTAAAAATTTATTCAGAAATATTTATAAATATTATATTTACTTTTCAGAAATAAAGAGTAATTTATAGCAATTTTAGTATTTTTTTTTTAATAAAATAATTTTTATAGACGATAAAATAAATAAATACTTCAATGATCTTGATATACACACATTTCTTTTTTTTTTAGTTATAATCGCCATCTAGTGGTGATTATCGTCATCATACTGAGCCCGTCGAGGAAGTTTAATTATTTCGCTGTTCTAATTAGCTAAATAAACTTTATATTTGTGCATAATATAGCACATAATATATATTTTGTAACTCGTGCTTCATGTGCATCGAAAAGAACTTAGAATTGCTACATTTTAGAATAAATTTTAGGAGCACCAGTCTCTTGTAATAGTCAGAACTTTTGTGGAGAAATGATTTGTTTTCTGTCTTATAAGGATTGATTTATTTTTCCTGATAAAATATCTCATAGCAATGAGCGTGTTTACTTTTAGATGGAATGCCAGAAAGTTAAAGGAATGCTTCAATAGACTGCATGTTATTAAGGGCGATGCAGATGTATCTAACTTGAAGTTCTTGTTTTCGGGTAGTCTTTCGGAAAGCATATGACAGTGAGGAACGCATGCATCATGAAAGAGATTCTGAATCGAATCCAATAGAAGCATTTCCACACTTTTTTTTCTGAGACACCCTCTTGAGGGAATGTCGTAGTTCTACTTCAGCCAACCTTCTCATTCCTCGTATCCAAAAGATAGTGATCATGATTGGCATTTTCCATTTTCCGTAGAGTTATCTTCTTCCAAAATAGCAGTCCCACTGGATCAAATACGAGTACAATAGTTCTTTTTCGAAGAATCGGGTTTTGAAATATATATTATCAATATAGTTTCGTTTAGTATACTACTTTCCTTTGTTTCATTAAGCCACCTTTAAAGATTTTGTGTGCTTCACTTTCTCCATTGAAATCAATACCAGTCTCTGTCAATCAATATTTACTTGATAGATCAACTGTAGTTTATTTGGAGTTAAAGTTTCTAAAAATTTCCTTTGTTTCAGGAACAATATAAGCAGTTTCAATTGATGAGAGAGGGTTTTTTTGTTTTTCATTCTGGCAACGAAGAATACTCTCTCTCTAAAGATTCATTTATTTTCTCATGGCTTTATTTCTATCTAAAACGCAATATCTATTTTCTTGACATTTACAATGCTTGATTTTCTGAATTCCCTCTACGATAAATGAACTAATATCCGCTGTGATAAATTTTATATTAAAGCAACCATATTGAGAATTTTAAATAAACTAAAAGTCTAACTGTATGAAAATTGCTTCTTCTGGGATTAAGCAGATTTTAAATAAGATATATGCTAAATTTTAGGATAATTATGAATTCTGTAAGGCATACAAGAGCCTCATTTACATCAGAAGCTTTCCAGTAAGCCCTGTAGTAGCGTAATCAGAGAAGAAGGAACCTTATTGCAAATATAAATGGAGGACCCTTTTGTAGACATCACAACACTTTAACTTTAATATATTTATAATAAAAGATAAATATATTTTTTAATATGCAAATACCAATTTAATAGGAAATTTATGAAGGATTTCTTTTGTAAAGTTTTAGGATCCCTCCAGAGAGGACCAAATGGAACTGCATTAGTAGCATTGATCTATTTGCAACCTTGCATTTTTGATACCCTGTTAGAAAATTTTATTCAAGGATATCTTACTTTGAATAAAATTTTTCAACATATTCAATTAGCATTCATTCTGGAGAACAATATAAAATATGGATTGGACAGCAGATTCAAGCTTTGATCTTGTATTTATTCTATGATGACAGTGACAATAATAGAGATCTAGTTGTTTGCTTACAGAAACCAATCATAGGAATATTTACTGGCATAATGAATATGCTGTGAATATTAATACAAGTCTCTTATGAGTTTACACGATTCTGAATTATCTTATACGCTCTTTCCGATTCACTTTACTCCATCAAATCAAATTACAAAGTCTTCAATCAGATACGGCTCAATCTTCAGTGCAGTTAAAGGCCTATAAAAACCAATTTTGATTCTTTTCTAGTCCTTTAACTACACTAAGAGTTAAAGAAATAGAAAGTAGCAAATATCTCTTACTAGAAAGGAACACTTTTCTAATAAGAGATATTTGCTTACCTGAGTGCTGAAATATATACTCCAATATACAAAAATGATATCGTTAAAACTGCTTTAATATCTGAAAATGTTCAAAAATTCATTAAGTGCTGTTTATGGTATTCATTTTGTCATGTTTGCAATCCATAAAAAAAGTTTTTCGTCTGGAGTTTCTTTAATTGGAAGATTTTGTGTGCACACAAACCGTTTTTGTTTTTTTTTTTCTTAGTCGATCAGAAACTTTATTTGTTTTCTTTCCAAAATCGTATTAAGTAATGGATTTAGTTTTGTTTTTACATTTCTTCCATCGAAGTAAATAGATAAAAACAACTCTCAGAAATTTTTTTATATAATAAATAAGATATCTAAAAATGCGATAAAGGTTTTAAAGGTGATGGAGATGAAAATAGAAAACTTGTTTAAAAATTATTAGTTTACGATAAGAGAAAATCTCGACATATCTTTACCAATATAGGATTATAAAAATAATGAAAAAAAAAGAAAAGTTGATGGATACAGAACAACAAACGTTATCATTTTCAGCAAACGTTAATTGAAATACTTTAGCTGATCGATAAACATTTGTCAGAGCAATAGCGCATTATAGAAGTGGCACACAGAATAGAATCAAGGAAACTATACTGCATTCTCCTTCCTGATTCTTTTACTGATCCAGTCATCAGTAGGTGTCGACTGAGCCAGTCATCGATTGTAGCAAACGTGTGGCACACAAGTTTCCGTCTCCACCCAGAATACGTAATGGAAAGTTGAGTTATCTGCAATTGCTTATCGTCATTACCTCTCTCATCCACCCCTCATATAATTAGTAACTGTAATTAACCATTGGTTTCAGAAAGCCAACATTCACCGCTATCGCTAATTTGAAAGATCTAAATAATTTCCAAGCTGTTTTTCTTTTTTCTCTTCTTTTTTTTTTCTGAAGATCGTCGAAGCTCGTAAAAGGGTAACCACCTCTGGGACTCGAGAGGATACGGCCTTTAAAATTAATTTTAACAAGTTTACACAATTCTTATATCTAGTATGTGCTAACAGATAGAAAAAAACGACGACTGTTTTTTTACTCATCCAAAATTTTGTTACTTTTTTATAATTTATAATTATGCGGCTCTGTTAAAACTTACAAAAATTTCTTTGAGTAAATTGTTTGTGTATATAAAGAAATTAAAATTTCTATAAAAATTTTCGAGGAACACTTGAAAAATGTTTATATTTAATGCAAAAATATATATATGAATGATAAGGTTACGTCATCTACTACCATCTATCGTCGGGTCGAGTAACTAAAACATTCGAATGACAACGTAATGGAAGAGGGCATTATCGAAAATAATTAATATATTTATTAAAAATGATAATTATAAAGATATAGTTACGAAAATTGTTTTGGGATATGTGTATAAAATAATAATCCCATTCTCTGGGCAAACAACAGAAGTAGGTGGCATGATCTATGGCATTGTTTGTTTCCTGTCCCTGGACGCCCTGTAGCGTAGTCAGGTGGACACATATATCATGCAGACAGGTGCATGATGCCATTGCAAGACATTATGGAATCTGAGATATCTTATTACGTGCCTCTATTAGCAAGGGGACGTTAATCCTTGTCTAGAGTCAGGTGTCTCTCGTGGATAATGTATTACCAAGACTTTAGATGGATATGATAATAGAACCTGAGGAATTTTATAACAGGCTAATTAGGCAAAAATTTATATCTTGTCTTATGCAGATATAATGGAAGATGAGGTATCAACAACTTGTTTTATTCTAATTAAGTGAAGGAATTAAGGAGAGGCGATTGGGATTTTCTTGTAGTAATGAAAGATTTTGTTCACTCTTTTTTTATGAAGGATTTTAAATTCTGACCTGAGCCGTATAATTAAGCCGTTATCATGCAAAGGGTGTAAAAGAAAATGAGGTAAAAACCCATTGAGGGTGTTCGTGTTTGATGGGAATTTTTGAAATATTTTAATGCTATTTTTAGCACTTTGAACAAGTATAACTTTTTTTTTTATTTTTTTACAGTAATCTTGAATTACCCATCAAAATGGTGTGGTTAAGTAAGAAGCATTGTTTTCTTGGAATAAATTTATTTAAAATTATTTATAGTGAGAAAGCTTAAGAAAGATAACCGCGAATGGAGCGAAATTTTTTCTCCTACTTTCACAATCTATGCCAAACGCCACTGACATTTACTTTAATGCCAGAACTGAAGGATGATTGCAGTCATTCCAAAGATAGTCGCGATTAAACTAGAAAATAAAATAGGTTTGAAAAGATAGAGTTTTGTCAATCTTGGGGTCAGATAGTCGGTGATTAAAGACACCGATAGGGTCAAGAAAAATAGATGTTGGACTATCGGGTCCAGCTAAACCATCAGCAATAGCAGACTGTATTGATTTCTTGTCTATCGGCCAGAGCTGTCCCTAGAGGAACGATTGTGTAGTCGCTGCTGCACTTTGGGGAAATGGCATGATTCATGCTTCTTTGCTGTCCAGCTGCTGTAATAAGTTCACTGTTTTAATGTATCCTTACAAACTATGCATCTTTGTTAGTAAAGATGAGAAATGTCCTCTAATTAAAGCAGTTAAACGTGGATTGATTAATCGAAGCTATACTTTTATTGGCTATTAAGGAGAGGAAAGGAAAAAAAAATCACACAGATGGGACTTTCAATAATCTTATTGAAGCGAAGGATTAAAGATTTAAACGCCTTTAATTATCACTTAATTAATGTTTAATAAATTATCCGAAAAGTTTTGTTTAGAATAGGAATTTTGCAATTTCGACTTTAAATCTTAATTGATTTTCAAATTAAACAGTATAATTTTGCTATTTTCGCTCAGTTAAACTTTTAAAAGTTCGATATTCTGTAACTGGAACGGGATAACCGGAATTATCAACTCAATTGTCGTTTCTCGGAGGAAAACAGAGAGATAAAATTAGAAAAGCAAGCAAAATTAATTGTTTCTCTCTCGAGGATGAAATACAGAATAAATTTACTTCCTTCCATATTGTATATAATTTGCATAATGCGGTGGCCACTCTCTTGTGGATGGGATTTCGTTCGAGTCTTTTCAACATTATCCTTTGGGGGATGAGGTGATTGATGATGCTATTTATCAACTCTCATGGGTCCACGGTGGGTGGGTCTCCTGCCAAATTACACGGGACCGTTCCATAAGTTTCCACTGAGAAAACGTGAGATGATGAGGACTAAGATGATGAACACGCTCCTCCTGATGATATATAGTCAAATAAAGATTACTATATTAGGGATTAATTATTTTTTTTTCTGTAATTACTTTCCGGTGGGAGGTTTAGAAAACATCTGTTAGGAACGAATAAAAATAAGTTGATGATATTTCCTTGCAGTTTTAGCTATCTGCATTTTCATGAGGTTGTCTGACTTCCTTAAAGAACACTCGGATCTCTTCCTATCTAGAAGATAACGACAATGCGGGTAATAAAACTTTGCTAATGTTCTCCTTAGTTCTTTCCCCCTTTGTTATTTGCTAATGTTCTCTTTTGAGAAGCTTTAACAGTTAAAATAATATCAAGAATCTGCTTTCAGTGAGTGCATGAGGTTTGATTTCAGTTTTTTTATTTTTAATCATTATAAAAAGCATATTGTAAAGATTGCTTCTTAAAAGAGTGCAATGAGATGCACATTTTAAAAACTTATCTGGAATTTTTATGTTTGTATCCGTTGAAAATTAAAACTGTGGTCTAATAATCTCCTTTCATATTCTGTCGAACAATTAAAGGAGAACACACATTAGTTAACTTATATTGAATTTACCAGGGCAAGACATGGTGATGGATGGAGTATTCCAACTCCTGCAACTTCTCCACTAATTATTTTGAAAGTGCTCTTTTAAGAAAAAGAGGCAACCGCAGTAATTTCTACTGTTTGAATCGCACGAATGGGAAAAAAAAAGACTCGCTGTAAGCTAGCACTGCTATTGGGAGTCATTATTTTAATCTGAACGATGTAAACCAAGCTAATTCTTGCCGTCAACTCTAGAGTAAAATGCAATAACTGACTCTAAAATTAATGTTTCTGTTTTCCTCAATTTAATTTACGCTTATTATAGTGATGTTCTCCACTCAGCAGATAGTAATTTTCCCATCAACATGTGAATCTCTTAAAAGCAGCATCTTTGTATCTTCGGTTTCTCTTCTCCTCCTCCTCCTCCTGATGGAGAGGGATTAGAAAGAAAGGGGGAGAGAATGGAAAAAAAGGGGGAAAAGAAGCGAAAAGCTGTCCGCAGCAACCAATAACACAACATGGCGTAGCAAAGTGTCCCATTCGACCCAATAGGAATTTGATACAGTGTAAAGTTGTTTCAGCAAAAACCTAAATCTGTTCTATCAAGGGTTGTATTGGTTACGCGGTTATAACAGTTTTCTCCTGGAAAGATCGCTATCTTCGATGCTTTTCTCTGAAACTGCACGTTGCTGGAATTTCAATCAGCCGTTTTCTTTCAAAACGTAATCGAAGAAGTACTTTTGCCATTCTATCAAGAAATATGATGTCTTATACCCTTATTTATTCAGCACATATGAAATTTCAATGGGGAAGTTTAAACGTATTTACCGAAAGAAATTCTTTCTAGAAATGTGTAAACTTAAAAAAAAAATAAATAAATAAAAGGGTACATTTTAACAAAGAACTTCTGACGATACTTTTTTCTTTATGGAAAGTGTTGATACACTAAAAATTTTTTCGATGTTATCACTTTTTACAATTTTTTCCCTTTTTTTTGAATTTATAAACCGTTAAAGAGGGGTTTTAAAAGAAATTTTTAAAGCGATATTTTATTGACTCAGTTAACCAATTATGCAACTTTTTTCTTTTTTTAATGGAAAGAGCGCATTGCAACGGTATAATTTCACCTGAATGGAGATCTGACATTAAAATTGAAAGGTGTAATTTGGAAGATAACGTGTCTGTCTTCTCTGCAAAAGGATTGCGACGAAAATAATCACGTAGTAGCACCACACCCCTTGGCACTTTTGCTTGTCATATTGCAATGCGATTATTACGCGATTGTTTGTAATTTTTAACGTTGATGAAGTCCTCATTGTAAAGCGAGTTTGTATATTCGACGTTTCTATCGACAAAACTATTATGCTTTAAAGTTTCAATCGGAGTTTCGGAATTATTATTCTCAACAAGGAATATATATCAATGTGACTTCTGTTAATACTGCTTTTCCAGATTTTAATAACTCTAACGCTTGATGAAGTTCTCAATGGACGTTAAGCAAGCTATCAGTTACAGATGAATTGTGTTTATTGATATCAATAAATGCTTTGAGTTACTGTTGCACTTCAAGAAAGGCTTCAATATTATTAATCTTACTTGAATTCTCTCTGCCTCAGAATAATTTTATATTGTTTTAACTGATTAATTGAAGATTTATCTGGATTAATGCTTAATAAATTTATTGTTATGCGCTTCCTGGAATTCTTCAACCACTTACAATCCACAAAACTCTTGAGCTTCCCGAGAAATTTGGAAACCCCTGAAACAACGAAAAATGATTTTTATGTTATGAATATTATAATTTTTAAATTTCTGCCATATTTTAGCTTTAATTTTTATTTGTCTGAAGTATCTTTTCTTGTAAGTTTATGGAAAAAACTCGCTTAAAGTACGAATCTCAAGAAAAACAATGGACATAGAAGTTCGATAACTAAATTTTTACCTTATGTAAATACGAAAGATGTCTATTCTGATAGTGCCATCTTTTGGAGTTAAGTTACACTATAACGCAGAAAAAAATGCCTTTCGTGCTAAACAAGGCAATTTGGCATGATTCCAGGAGGTACAGGTGTTATGCAAACAGATAAAAATGTGTATGAAAGTAATTTAAAACCATAAAGGAGCTGAATTTATTAAATTTATTAATAATAAATATTCTTCCATTTACTCGCATATTAAATCATCAATTAAAATGTGTTCCTATTAAAAATTTAACTTTTTGGCTATTGTGGAATTATCTAAAAATCTCATTTTAATTCGTCAAAATGTACGAAAAAGTTGCTGTAGCTCATACACACACATATTGTAAATTTGTCTGCTGTTACAGTCAAAACACATCACGCCATTGCCCAATTTACTAGGCATGACTATTCACTGCTCTTCCATTAGTCTCCTCATTTGTGAGAAACGAATACTTATATCTCGGTAATTATCACTGTCTCACGTGACTGAAAATGGTTTCGGTGATTTTTCTCTGGACAGATTCCACGCCTTTGTCTCCCCCTTTCTGTTTGGACCCTGCTGAAGATATCGTATCGTGATCTCATGGTCGGTAGGTTACACCATCGATTATGTTGGTTTGGGTCAACTCACCCTCTGGTTTCTGCGAAGTGTTTGTACTTTCCGGCCATTAGGGTTTAACCAGCATTGAAGAACATTAATTGTAATGGTTCTACGTACTTGATTTTTTTTTTCATTTTTTTTCCCTTCCCAACTTCCGCTCTTCTCTATTTATTTTTGCAAACTCTTCCTCCTCTGGAGCATAACTCGCAATCTATTAACGGGATTCGGCTTAAATTTAACGTGTAGTTAAGACATGCAAATATTTTATCGTGTGCAAATTATTACCGAATCTCCTCCAATCATAATCATTAAAAAAATTGCATTTTTTTTTTTAACCATGCAAGCAAAGATACTTCTCTTAAATGCGTAAATCAAAACTTTTTAATCGAGTTTTATGGAAAAAAATATAATAATAAATCAAAAGTAATCATTAAAAAATAAAAATTTTGATTACATTATCTTGAATTGTTTATCAGCCATGAATTATTCTTATCATTAATACTCTTCGAATCACGGATTCTCTTCGACTATATTTTATATTATAATTCAAACATGGTTAAAGTTATTAGTACGAAAATTGGTATGTAGCTGAAGCGCATAATTTTCCATCTATTTACGGAATTTAGTTGAATTTTCCAAAACCGTTGAATTTATAAACAATTTTATTTTTCCTTCCTAATATATTATTTTCTGGAATGATTACTTGATACTGCTTTCAGACTGTATCCATTTTATCTAGTTTTATTAACCAATATAAATATAAATCTCCGACGATGGTAGAGAAGAAGGTAAAATAAATTGCCATCATTAACATGAATGGCTTGATTTAAGAATTAGACCTCGTAAAGGACAAAAGACGTTTCTTTGTCTAGACGTAGGATTTCAGTAACTCCCGATATTTATATACACTATATATATATAAAATCATATAAAAAAGTTAATTTCGAACATATTGCAATGGCTTCTGACTCTTGTACGATAACAATATCGGAAGAGATTTTACGATTTTATTATTCCGAGCTCGTTCTTAATATAATTTTCAATATTATTCTACTAAAATTATATCCAAACTTTCCATAACCGATCTCATTTTTGTTTTATGCTCCTCTTTTAATCGTAAATCAACCAAGCCATACAAAACTTTCATTAATTTTCTTTTTTACCTGCTTTCTTCATTTACTGATTAAGGCCATCGTAACTATTGAGTATAATATCTCTATTAAAAACGAGTATATACGTTCTATGCCATCATCATAGAGCATAATGATGGTAACGTCAACGTAATTCACTCGATTTTTGCTTAATTATTATTTCTGTTGCGAGTTTGGGGAAATGATTAATGATCTTCGAAACTAATGAAGTGCAATAAAGATCGTGAAGCGCTTATTTATATACCAGGAAAGTTTATTAAACTACAAAAAAAATTATATCATAAATTTTTAAGCAATATAAATAATGGCTATGTTATTAACACGCATTTAATTTGGATAAAACAACAAATGCAACCATATTTTACTCTACTGGAGTGCATCTATCTACAAATTCAATACTTTTAACGACTTTTATGCATGATATTGATACTAAATTAGTCATATTTTATGTTTTAATTCCTCTGAGTATTAGTGGAAGTAGTTTTAACTATAAAAAAAGTGGAAATAATGAAAAAAAATGTGCAGAATTTTAACAATAACTAAAATTGTTCTTGCTAGTTCTATTTAGCAAAAAAAATTTTTTTTCTTTATACTGTTTATTCAGTTTGTTTTCAACGTTTCTTCAGGTTCATTACCGGTGTTCTAATGATATTTAATTTTGTTAATCTAATTTTTTCCTCTAAATTTCGTTATTTGTCTTGTACGTGTCAATTATATTGATGCTCTTATTTCTCTTGGCTCCTCTTTAGTAAGTTTGTCAGCCTTTTCATTATCTGTTATCCCAAGGTGGACTGGGATCTATTGTGTTGTGTGATATTTGTTTTCTTACTTCAGATCGTGTTGCTGTCCTTTCTTTTTTTAATATTTTTACTTAATGATACCTTTCTCATCAATAAAGCAGTTTAATGGATGCTGATCATTGTTGTTTTTTTTCCTTCCTTTTTTTCCGTTTGGCTTGGTTACTTGATTTCTACAGCAATTAGTTCCGTTTCAGGTAGTTCCTGTGAGATTTTAACTGATTTATCTTGTTTTTCATCTCTAATTCTGCTACTTTGGGTTGTTGTTTTTTTTAATTATTGAAACTCCAGCGTAATTAAACAAATTAATTACTAAATGGGGATCTCTTAATGTATCTTATCTCCTTTTATATAGCATTAGTGAAAACCTTTCTAAGGATAATGTGCATGTTTACTTTATAAACATGTATCTGGTTAGAGAGAGTTATCGAAAGCCGATCTCAGAGAAATATTTCAACAGCGAATATCTGTAAACATGGCATTCTTTGAAAGATGCTTCTGCAAACACTGCATATACCACGAAATTATTCATTAAAACTTTTCATAACACGACTTGCACAGTTCTTTATCCTGTCACAACAAGACTTCGCTTCAAGCTTAATTAGTTTCTCAGTAAAATATTCAAAAATCGTCTACATTTCTTAAAAAAAAGGCATAAAAACGAGCTTTAGCGTTATTCTTTCCCTTTCCTATTCTATTTAACACGATCATTAAAGTGGTTATCTGTAGCAGAGTTGTCCTTTCGTATCCCCCCTCTTCGTTTTTCGCTGCCATCTTTGCTCTAATGGATTACCGTGCAGTCCAATTCGAGGAATTTTGCTCGTTTAATGTTTGCTCACCGTTTAGATAAGCAGTTCTACGTCCTCTCTCTCTCTGTTCAACCCGCATAACAGAAGAAGAGAAAGTTTGTTCCGCTTTTCTAATTGACTCGATGGTTTTCCTTAAATTGTTAGCACCGATAACAGAAAAATGCCGTAATTAATTGAGGATTTTATTTTCTTTCTCTCTCTTTCTCTTCTCTACCAGAATATCATAACAAAAATTATTATTCTTTCTCTCTCTCTCTCTCTCTCTCTTTTTTTTCGATATATAAATAATAAAACGTAAATTGAATTTATTTCCATCGTTTATTACGCTTTATATTCTCTAAAATATATATATTTTTCCCCTCTTCTTCCTGATTCCAGTTTTGTTTATTGAACGAGCTAACTCAAAGACATTTTTGCAGAATTAATTTCCGAACTTTTCTTCTTAATTTTTCGAGTTTAATCGGATTAAAATTAGAAAATTAACTTATTTATTTATACTACTAAACGTCTAAAATAAACATGGAAGAGGGCATTTTATCATTATCGTTTCTTCTTCATTATTATTATTATTATTTTTACTGTTCTTGGAAAGTTAGAAAAGTTCTTTTTTTTTCTGGAGACTGTTCATCACTTTTATAGCATTAAAGAACGTAACCTGGAGTAAAAATCTTTTTAAACCTTAATTGGTTCGTATGACTGCTTTTACACTAACTGGATACCATTAACTGGGAGTCTAGAGCGCTGTACTATAACAATAACTAAAAGGGAGACGAACCAGGAGAGAGAGAGAACAATGAAAGATGATTTACTGTGTATCACTAAAAATCTTCAAAATTGCTGCCAACTTATTATACCGGGCAACTATTCTACGTATTATAAGTCAGCATAAAAGGGAAGTTGGATGCCAAAAATTACAACTATGCCGTGTTTTGTAGGATATCTCCAGCTAATTTGTTCCATAGATTGCATAATCCTGCAGAGTTTCGAGAATGACAGCAATTTTCTTGTAGAAAATTGCGAACTCGCCGATACATATTTTAGGATTTAAGAGTTGCCATTGAAAGATATGGTAGGCGATATTGGCTTAATTTATTCTATTAGTGGAGTTACGTAATTAATGAAGAAGAATTGGCGCACTTAGCCTGATGATATTTTATAACTCATCTAAGCATTCAGAAGCGAATTATCAGCTGTGGAAAACTTTTCTGTTATCTTAAGAAGCAGCAACGTTAGTCAGAGGAATAGTCGGTTCTCCAGAGAAGCTGCAAAAGTTATAAAACCTATAAGAGAGGAAGAAAAAAAGAAAAAAAAAAAACATTTGCGAAAAACGTGAAGTCATCAATGTAATGTGGATATCACGAAGTGAAAAGAAATAAATCTTCTACCGCAGTTTTTAGTCGAATTATATAGAATTTTACTTTTTTTTTCTATATATATATGTTATTATTATTTTAATTCCAAACCGAAGAATTTCTTTACAAAGACATAAAGTATTGTAAAACCTCATCGAGAATGGGTACAAGCGGTTTAGTAATTGATCGTAACTATAAATTGCACACGAAAAATATTTTCTGCTGCTGACGACTTCCATACAATGGGTTTAATTAAAGAAAACGACTTACACCGAAATAGAATTGAACAGGACAAAATGACGTTTTGGCCATTAGCTTTTGCTATGATCTCCGATGCACCATTAGTCAGTGTCAAAGTAGAAACGGTGGAAAGTATTTAGTGAAGCTGTCCCCCTCGTGCTCTTTTTCAACCATGCAAGGAGATTGGATGTGATTTTTTTCTTCTTCTTTTTTCTGCCTTCCTTTCTTTTCCTGTGGATCTGATATTCTGTCCAACACCCATGATTCAGTTCTGGAGTCACATACATCATCCACTAACTGCTTTGAATGATTGTTGAGAAACTTTTCCTGTATTTTTTTTTTCCCTTGTGGTGACGTGCATTCTCATAAGGAATTTATATATGGCTTCTTAAGCCACTAGTGATTTACGATGATGTTTCTATATTGAAAAAAAAGAAAGAAATGTGGTGACTTTCGGGCTTATCTATTAATTACTTTTGGTGAAGGGTAACACCCCGATGTGCTAGTTTGTTATTAAGCAATGTAATATATAACCTCTTTTTTTTTTCTTTTTTTGTAGGTTTTCTTTCGTTGATTGTTAAGTGAGATTGCTTCTTTGTTTCTGTTCGAAGATCATACGAAACAATTTGACCTTTAAAGATTGATAAAGAATAGTAACATGATTTTATGAGAGTAATAAGAGTGGTTTGAGTCCCTGGAGAATTATATGAGATTCAATTAGAGTTCAAGAATTGCAGTAGAAGAGAAAAGCAGTTCGTTTCTGTTGAGGAACCAAAGATTTCATGCGCTCCACGGGGAAATGAGGCATGTAAAATTATTTATGTATGGCAAGAAGAGAATGAAAACAAAACGCAAACTGCATAAAATTTAAAGCAGGGTATGATGCAATGCTTGTAGATAAAAATTCCATGCAGTTACTTTAAGTGAGAGATAAGGAGGCATCATAAAAGTAAGGAATGTAATCTTCCTGTTTATCATGTTCAGCGCATGTTTGATGCATCCTAAAGCAGAATTCAGCATTAAGGGAAGAAAATTATGAATTTCTTAGGTATTTCTATATATTAAAATGAATATATTTTGCAATTTATGTATAAGATAAAACAAGAATAAAAATTTTCATGCAGTTCAATGAGGATAAAAGTGATTAATTTTTCAATGCAAGATATTCTTAGAGATAAAAATTAAGGTATTAAAAATTTCAGTGTATAAATATTAAAGGAAAAAAATTAAAATGCAGCACATTTTTCTTATTTACACAAAGGAAAAATAGTAAAGAAAGTTCCAGTTCTCCTATTTTCGCGGTATAAAAATTGAGTGTCAAAAATTGCGATATCGCGAAAATAATACGAATTTGAGAGATAAAAACAGCGATCAAAGAAAAGGATCTACTCACTGGAAAGAAGGAAAAGAGGTATCAAAGATATTCAATTTATTTTCACAGAAGAAAATTGAGATATGAAAAATTTTAATGTGCTCCAAAGAAAATAAAATTGGGTGGAAAAAAATCCGATTTTATTTTCTTTAGAGAATAAAATAAGCCCAAAAGAAATATTCGATGCACTTCAAAGAGGAAAAAAATAAGTTATGAAGAGAGAGCAGCTCATTTCTATTGAGAATGAAACTTGAACCAAATAATGGCTCAACGCACTCCAAGGAGGAAAGTGATATTTCACAAGAAGATCCAATGCACTCTAAGGAGGAAACTGAGGTAGAAATAAAGCAGTTAGTTCCTCTAGAGAACTAAAGAAAAACCAAAATAAGATCCATTATACTTCGAGAAGAGTTATAAGAAACATAATTCCATTTCGCCAAGGATTACAAGAGGGAGAGAGAGCATAAAGAACATAATTTGATTTCATGCTGAGTTAAACAGATAGTTTTCCTGCAAGAGTATGCGAATATTCAAAAACCGAACGGTTATTATTAAAATAAAACGTCTGCCTGTCCGAGATATCAACGATTAATGATAATTTATCGAAAAGTAAAGATTTATGCTCAAAACAGTCAACATTTTAAGAATTACATCATGATTCATACCGCACATTCAAGATCATTTGTTTAATGGATTAAGTGTATAACAAATTACTTCTCTTACCTTGAGTATTGGTTAAGATTTTTCTAATATATAACTGCAAGAAAAATATTTTTACTTGGTGGAGAAAGAAAAAAAAGAAGTTAAAAAAGAATAAAAAAATAAAAAAAAAGATTTATGTCGTGGGATAAATTTATTATACGTCAGAAATCAAGTCGTTAGTGCAGTATTTCAAATAAGTAGACGTGAAGATACAAGAAGTTAAAAAAGAAGAAAAAAATAAAAAAAAAGATTTATGTCGTGGGATAAATCATTATACGTCAGAAATCAAGTCGTTAGTGCAGTATTTCAAATAAGTAGACGTGAAGATACTGGAGTGAGACTGGATAAACGTTTCTTGTTACAGCTGGATGTTTCAACATGAAAGATGAAATTACCATGATATTTGCATGTGAATGTTTTATGTCCGACTACATGTTTCTCCACCGAAGACGACAGTAGTAAGTTTCTTTTATTATAAAACTGTTCTGAATTTTTATTTGCTACTTAAAAAGTGGAGATGAGAAAGAAAAGATACCGCACGGATGTATATTTGCAACCCACTCTCTCATAGGAAAAAAAATAAAAAATAAAATTGAAAGAAGAATAAAAGGAATTTATCTTTTAATGAATGGATTAATTCTTGCGCTATTTATCTTAATAGTAAAAGTTTAAAGGCAATAAACATAATTACACAACCTAATTTACTTTTTACAAGGCATAAATTAAGTGCAACACCTATTAAAGTATAATAAACCCGAATAAAACAAGGAGTAGGAAGAGACGAAGAAAAATCTTTAATCTTACCACGGTTATAAATCAAATTTAGGAAGACTTAATTATTTTTAAAGATGTTGCAAATTTAATATATAGAGATTATAAAACGGGCAAAGGAGAAGAGGAGTGGAAAAAAATATATTGCATAAAGTCGTGATTTACTAGCAAACATACTGTTTAAACATTTTACGATCAAAGATTACCGGGAGGTAATGGAGTTTAGGAAAGTTGCTATTGTTGTGAAACCCTCTAGTCAATGTGTCATCTATTTTCCCTTCTATTCGCCAGATGGTGGGTTACATAGTACAGCTGTGACCCCGAGATTAGTCCCCCCGCGGTCGATTATACTTAATGGGGTCTGGATAGAAGTCATAAAGTAGTGAGTCTCCACTTTGTCAAGTCACTTTAACACTACGCTGAGTAAAGAAGGCTAAAGAGTACTTAATGTCTTAGGTTTGTTCGAAATTCAACAGAGTGTAATATTCTGACGAAGTCGAAGATTCATGTTCTCTGCGTGCGCTCTTACACATGATCATTAATAAATTGGAAGGAGTTTTCTTGCAGATTATTGCCGGGATTATGTTATAATTCAGCATATTTTGGAGTTTTTTGAGTTATAAACCTCACATATTTATGCCTTCAAACTGCTTTTTAATCTGATTTTGAAGCGGTGCTGTAAACTCGAGTTTGCTCCGTTTTCGCCCGAATAAACCACTTTACACGTTTATAAATTAAAATATTCATAATTATTCAATTATTATTTTATAAAACACACAACATGCAACTAATTTTCTGAAGTAGAAGTAAAAATTTATAGAAAAATTTATAGTTAGAACACTTTTTTAACGCCTACTTTAACTTCACACTTACCGAACTAGGTTAAATACCTATTATCATAATTATTTAATCTTCACAATCTAAGGAAAGATAACTATCTTTATTACTATAGTAGTAACGAGCGCGCATTTATTCTTTAAGTAGATTACCACTACACAATTTTCAATAAATCATTACCAAGATTAAAAAACTTGTCTTCAATATAAAAAAAATAAAGAAGAAAGGAGGAAAAAAAATTCGCAAATTTTTTTCTAACAATTTTATTAAAATTAAAATATATAACACACACTCTCTCTGCATATAGATTTTTTTTTCTGTAATGAAAGATACGTTTTTGATGTTTTTAAATTAAAAAAAAAATAGAAACATAAAAAAATAAAAAATAAAATATAAAACAAAACTATCAAAAATGCGGATTAGGATAATGAAATATTGACGTTTATTCTTCAGTTTAGAGTCGATTGAAAAATGTTGTACAGCTTACACCTGCTGTCTTTAACATAATACTGTATATATTTTTTTCATATTTTATAGCATGATGCTCTTTTTTTATTTTAAAACATCGTTCAATATCCAAAATTTATGGCATATAACACGCAGAAACGTTTTATGTTATGTTATAAAGGGCATTGATTTTTACATTTCCTCGGATGCTTCTCTCCCTTAATATTTATAACCCCAGCAGAAAATTACCCACCAACCTTAACCCAATTTCTTCCAATTGCATCTATTGCCGTTTATCCAATTTATAATTTTTTTTTGTTGCTCGATAAACAGGATGCGAAAAATCTGAAATATGAATATCTTCTTCAATTAACCTACTTTTTTTTTTTCCTGGCGAAACTGTTCGTTCGACACTTTACCGAAGGAATCCATAGATTCGTTCCAATTTTATGAAGCGTGAAGTAGACCTGTAAAAAATCTTTGACGTCAGTAAAAATACCTAATCCTTTTTAAACATTCCTGTGGGAAATGCATTTCTTTCATCCGTGCCTTATGTGTATAGGAAGGTTGAGACAGAAACAATTTGACTTTATATGTTGCGCATCTGCTTTCTTTTTTTTCCTGGCCATTCGGTTTTAATGGCTCTGTTGGTGAAGTGCTTTTCCATCACCTATTGCATCTTTTCAATTGCCTCTGCTGTTCTTTCTTTTGTTAGACTGTTGTGGTAATATGTATTCGGTTATTTTGCTGTCTTATACAGGTAGATTGTACCTTTTTCAATCTGGAGTGGAACTCTAATTACAAAAGGAGTTCAAGATATATCTTCATCTACTTAAAAACAGCGAAAGAAAAACAGCGAAAGGTGATAATTTTAAGAGTAAACTCAAACTTGTCAGCGAATCTATAGGAACGAGCTGATTAAAAGTACATATTCTTGCTGTAAATCCATCTATCTTAATGCTGCTACATATTTATCAGGTGAAATCAGAGAAAGTGTGTAAATATTGTGAGAATATAATTAAAAATTTGTCATGAAATTCAAATTTTCACGTTTTAAGCGAAAGAATCTTCAGTCGTCGCGGCTTATTTTTCTTGGCGACAGAAAAAATAATTATGTAATAATTTTTTGTGTTTTAAAATTATTAAAAGGGAGAGAAAAAGAAAACAAACGAGGGGATCACTCAGATAAAAATAAATTTGTAAGATAGACCCACTCCAGAGTTACTCTGTGCACGATCTCTCGGTAGTCATTCCTATTGCATTGCTTCTACTTAATGTAGTTAGCAGTTCAGTTGTTTTTGTGCCTGAAGGCATTTCTACTTTTAAGTCTTCTACTAGTTGTTAGATATTATAATTGGATGCCGAATGCCGAAGGCTGATCAACTTTTAATCATATCATCATGAAGCAAGATTTGCTACGTTGCTTCTTTAATTATGAAACGCTTAAATGAATTGAATCGAGACGTACTTTGATTATCACTCTTGATGCTCCAGTGATTTTCAGTTGTTTTTCCAAAATCTAAGAGCAGAAACTGTACGTTTTGGTGGTAGCTAAGAACGACCTGAATGTGTTATAATTGCTCTTTTAGATAATGGAGTAGTAATAGTATTTGTGGTAGCAGATGAAGAAGAGATAAGCATTAATTACCATTACGAGTGATGGCGTATTGTAGACGTTCAGAAACCGCATTGCTAGTGTGCCTAAATGAAGAAAAATAATCGAAATATCTGTAACTGTACAGGCGTCAACATATAACATGACATTCTTACAGAGATTGAAAGCAACCAAGCGAAAGCGAAGGGTTGCACAGTGGTCAGGAACGACAGTGGAAAGGCGGATTGCCATCCAGATGTGACCGTCCATTTATTCGCTAAATGGAAGAAATAGAGTGGGTAAGTACTTGTCCATGAGTTGTACAATGTCGACACTGTCAGTAAATGTGAACAATTACCTACTCACATGTCCGGTCAGTTGGAATCATCGATAGCACTTCTTGCTGTGCAATTTGTAAGGAAATTCTTACTTTAAACCCCATGCTTCCAGTATCCACAAGAGAGATGCGGACTTCTACTGATAAACCTATTTTTGGCGTACTTTAGCCAAGTTCAGGATGAATTTTATTGTTTTTGGAGTTGCTCATAAAACGAAGTGGTAAAAGTTACGAAGAAATGTAAATTGTCTCATTCCAGTCGTAAAAAACAGATAGAATGTGAGAAATCAAACGACTTGCTAAACAGGTCCAAGAGAAGGAAGGAGGAGGAAGAAGAGGAGGAGGAGGTGGAGATAGAAAAAAAAAGAGACTCAGTTAAAGTAGTGCGCATCTAAAAAATTAAAAAAAAGAGACGTATCTCCTAATTATAATTAGAAGGAACGAAAGATAAAAGAGGAGTAAAAAAGAACGTCTCTCTCTCTCTCTCTCTCTCTCTCCCCGAGCAGGACACCACAGTGACTGATTAAGCTCAGATGGGGGTTTTCCATTTACGAAAAGGCGGAAATGATCTTTTTGGCCCCCTTTATAGCCCCCTCCAGTCCGCGGCAATTAGGGAAGAGTTAGAAATTACCCTCTGCTTAATCGCTACCCAGCACCGAGGGCGGAGCAGACTGCATAGCACGCATGCAAAATATCAACCTGCACCTTTTCGTTTTAACAGTTTTCGAATTTTCAGTTTTGGGCGGAGGTCTTGAGGCTATTATGCAGTTAACTAGGATTTTAGAAACAATTATTATAATTTAGATTAATGACATATATTTAATTTCCAAAAGTTAATTATTCACTTTGCTTTCATCTCTTGATTTCCGATAATTTTCGATGAGATAACCTGCAAATGAGGCTTGACTTATGTTTCGCGTCTTAACGGCTGTTTCCTGTCTTGCAGAAAATCCTCTGAAATTTTTCTTCTCCTCACTTGGTCTCATCATAATCGCTCACAACTGATGAAGTCTATCTTTTATTACACTATTTACGCAAACTAATATTTACTTCTATGGTAAATGCGTTCTTAACGTATTTTCTTTTCCTCTCCTCTCAATGATACGAAGAAAACCCCATACGTAATTATCTTAAAGGATAACTATTAAAGAGAGAGAGAAAGAAGGAAACTGAGTGAGGAGAAACAATCCTGGCTGATAAAGGACAGCAACGAATGAGTATAATTTATGTCTACCTGTAAATTAGTCGCGTGGAAGAAAACACTCTGAGAGTAAAGCACGTCAAGAAGAGTCGCGAATGGCAACGACAATGGACTAATCCACAGACAGGACGAATGAGAATATATGGTGGCAATCAACTGCTCGGAACTATCCATTCTTCAACCTCTACCCACTCCGTATTTGTTGGTTAAGGATTTTGTACGCTGGCTGAGTCTACAAACTGTTTACAAGGAAGGTGACACGAATGGTAGAGGAGAGAGGCAATAGTAAAGGGCTATATCTCACCTTAAGGCATTTATGTGCGTGCTGTATACTGCATCAGAGGTGAAGACGTTAAAGCAAAACCCCCGGAAGATATTACTTCCATTTATTCATATAAATGCATTTGAATATTTGAACTTGTGTAACTTTACAAAGATGAAGTTAACTTTCATGTAATTTCTTTTTGCGTGCATTCTGTGTAATAAACTCGTTTTAATTTTATTTATTTAATTTCTTTTTCGGTACATAAGTGAAGGCAGAAACGTTTTTGAATGTTTTATAATACAAACAACCCGCTATAAGTATTTATTGATCTGGAAAATCGATAAACATGTCAGTTAAGTTGAGTGGTAATCTACTTTAGAAATCTAGAATGCCCAATGCTATGTCTAGCAGGTGTTTCGATACCAGAAAACACTTAATCAGTTCAGAAACACGCATTTTTTGTACGCATTAAAGTCATATGATACACAAGAGTAACACTTACTTTCGCGGACAGGAGGTCTGCTCTTCTGAGGTGCATCTGGAAGGAAAAAAAAAGCATGTTTGAGTGATAAAAAATTCTTTTTTTTATTAAAATATCTACTCTTTATCAGAAGAAAAGCGGTTTTAAACTAAGAAAAATTCCCTTTTCTATCAACATGTTTACTTAAATGCATTTTAACATAAACATGTCATTAATTTTGAAACTCAATACCACCTCGGGGTTTGTTGGTATAGCTTTAAAATCTTTTTATAAAGAAATAACCCATTCAAATCGCATTTTTCTTCCCGTTTCTATGTTCAACTTACAAAATTCTTTGTAGGATAATATAATAAATTTATGAATTCAAACGTGCATAATAAAAAATAAATTATTTAGAAGCGATTATGTCATAACCTAGCGATGTTCTTTAACTCACACTTTCGCGAATTGCTTTATCAGATGGGGTTTTGTTGTAATAAAAAGTTGTTATATATACTTATATAAAAAAGAAGGATAGGAAAAAAAAAAGAAGTAGAAAAAAGTTAATATAAGAGAACTCCAAACTGATCTCTTTTCTCACTTCAGAACAGCATTTGTAGTAGAAGAGCTCCTTACGCGAATAAAAGACCGGAAAAGAGACAGCAAAAAAAGAGAGATAAGAGCACTTCTTCAGGATGTAGTTTCGAGGGATTTTACTCTACTGGTTTCAGCAAAATCACGTTTCCTCATCTCATGTGGTTAGCTACTGATAACAATCACACTATATACACATTACCCGAATTTGAAAACGTCAGGTATTTGACAGTTTTGACTTTCTTTACACAGCATTTCTTTCTTTCTTATCCCCCCATCCTTATTCAGTTAAGTTAACCGACTTCTCCCGTACATGCCTTTAAATTTTCTACTGCAACCGCTGTCATAAAACCCCAAAGACTATACGGCCAAAATTAAATAAAACAATACTTTCATCAATAACTTTAGACACTATTATATACATCCGTTAAGACGTTTGATAGCTTTTTTGACATTCTCTGTGCTTTTCTTAGCAAGCTATATTAGTTATTTTATTAAACTTTCTATATAAACTGACAACAGATAACAGAAAAGATTTAGACAACTTAATCAACAAGTATGAGAAGTTATTGAAGATATATCAAGATATCATTTGAGAATAAATAAAAAAAACCACAAGCTATTTCTATTTAAATATATTTGACAGTATTATGCTTCCTTATTGAACATCTTTTCCTGTTCAGATTGTATAATTTTTAACATCTCTAGGCTCACATTGTATAATTTTTAACATAATCTAGGCTCAGATTGTATAATTTTTAACATCTCTAGGCTTACATTGTATAATTTTTAACATAATCTAGGCTCAGATTGTATAATTGTTAACATCTCTAGGCTCACATTGTATAATTTTTAACATAATCTATGTTCAGATTGCATAATTTTCAACATAAACAAGGTTCAGATTATATAATTTTCAACATAATCTAGGTTCCCATTGTATAATTTTTAACATCTCTAAGGTCACATTCTATAATTCTTTAACATCTTTTTTATCCACAGTCTATAATTCTTGATATCTTTTTGTCCACATTCTATAATTCTTGATATTTTTTTGTGCACATTCTATAATATCTTGACATCTTTTTGTTCACATTCTATAATTTTTTAACACCTTTTTTGGTTTACACTCTATAAATTTTATGGAAACAAAAGCTTGGCAGAAATTATCTGAATAAACTCAAGAGTAAACATGTATGACAAAATATTTTCTAAAAATAAATTGATGCCGTAGATACAACAAGAATTCATCAACAAATTGATGTCTAGATTTTATTTCGTACGTACAACACACACATACACTCACATATACAGTATATATATATATATATATGTAAATATTAATTTTTCAGAATGTTTAACTGATTGGATATTTTCGCAAAGAATATTCTTCTTTCTTCATCTTCTTATGTTTAATATTTAATTACATAATTACTGTAAACTGATCCTATAAGTGATATAAATACACACTCATCAGATATAATGTTCGATATACGTATATAATATATATACGTATATATATATACGTATATATAATATATATACGTATATCGAGGTTATATATCAAAAATTTAAAAATTTAAGCGATAATTAGCAAATTAATTAAAAGATAATCCCGACAAACAATTATTTAATTAATTTAGTCTGGGACAAAAAAAAAAGAAAATAAAGTAGAAAAAGTATAGTCTCACAATAACCAAATCCACTTTATTAATGGAAGCAAGAGAAGAAGAGAAAAAGAAGAAAGAGATAAAGTGGAAATGGTGTTAATTGAAACCTTAGAAAATTATCCTCGGAATCTTTACCTTAATTTTAATTAAAGGCTAAGATATGAAAGACTTTAAGCAATGGTACGTCATCCCGAGTAGAAGTGGAGTCAATGACGTTTATTTGTCTAAACAAGATATGGAAACAGGCCGATCTGACAGAAGCTGTCAACGAATCTTGTATGCTTTTGGCAAGCACGGAATTAATTTCTGTTCGACTCTAGCAATTTTCGTTAAATTCGGTACAGTCCACTATATCTGAAGGGTTGCCATTGCACCATCGACCGAACTTTCCTGCGAGACTTTGAAAAACCTTCAGCAATAATTATGCCAGTTCTAGTCTAGTCGATATTAATTGCGCGAACGGTTTGACTAGTTGGTAGCAAAGCCCTTTCTCCTCTACAATGATTAATGGCGAGCATTTGCATGTCGCAAACTCTTCATCGATTTTTATCGCTTTTCTTCTCTATTGCCAGGTAAAAATTAGTAAAACTGTAGAATTTTACATGTCTTTAGTATGTTTTCTTTTTTATCTTCCTTTTAAAACTATTCGAATATTTTACGCTTCGTTTTTTATTTTTTTTTTAAGAAAAATTCTCCAATTCCTAGTTGCATGTTTTCGGGAGGAAGAAGTTTGCTCAAGAATTAATAATTTCCCGTAAAAGAATTATGGAAAAAAAAATAATAAATTACACTTTTTGAATTTTTACTGATATTCATCATTTAAAAAAATTTTAAACACATCTCAAATTTTCTCTTTAGAAAAACGAATCGTGACTCGATTACCGAACCGCGCTCATCGTGCAATCTGCACCAAAAGGATAATTTTGCAAAACAGGAAAAAATATATTAAAATTCTAAAAGTTTTGATAATATAGAAGGACATAAAAGCAAACTTTTTTCTTAAAAACTTTTTTTCCGGGTTGAATTATAATAGTGAAAAAGTATTTTTCTTCTTTTTTTTTAATTGAATCGATTCATTACTAAAGGATTCAATTTCGTCGAAGCATTTTACATGAATATCACGTTGACTTATTTTCTTTTCTTTTTTTTCTCCTTTGCACACAGTAAGAGTAAAAATTGCGCGAGGAAATTTCCACTGTTTGAATTTTTATTAACACAAGAAAAACTTTAGCGCTGCGATAAAACGCAATTTTCGAATTAGCGAATGAAATACCGATGAAAGAGAGAGAGAGAGAGAGAGAGATCCAATTAAATCTTTTCTTGCATTTATCAAAAGATATCTCTTAATAGTTTTGTTCTTCCGACATCGTTTTAAACGAGTTCGGTTGCATACATTACTCAAATGGTACACTTTTTAAGCGAGTGTTTCGAGTGATACCAAGATTCAAGAGATCTCATTTGATGCACATGCCATATGCCAAAGTTTTATTAAGTCTTCAATACGTGCCACACAAGTTTAAACGCTCATACTGCTTAAGTATACAGTACACGTACGTAAACAGTAACGCGAATATGCAACATACTTAATGCATTAGTAAATATCGAACATAATAAACATATATCGAATAGCGCAACAGTAAACATGGAGTGTAGACCAAAGCCTGTTATGCTAACAATGTTAAGTAGGCATAATACACCAATAAACACTGTTAAACATCCACATTATATATGCGAACGTAAAATTTATCTCTATCAAACTTATGCACAGATTTTTTTGTCGAAACTTCTATATCTAAATACCATATAAAATATGTTCAAAACTGCAAGTTAAACATTGCAGTTTGAACATATTTTATGTGGGATCTTTTATTAAGATAGATAAAGTGTCAAAGTATAAAGGAGATTACAATTTCTATTATTCATGTTTTTCTTTCTGGCTCTTCTCTCCTAGAGAATGATAGAAAGAAAAGAATAAACAAGAGAAAATAGGATTTATGTAATTCTAGATCTTGCTTGCTTTGGAATAGAAGTTTTCAAATATACATATATATTACGTTTCCAAATCAAAAATCCGATATCGGAGATTCTATTCTCTCTCTCTCTCTTTTCCCTCTATATATATTTTTTTTTTCTTTCATTCTTTCTTTGGTAATTTAAAATTTAGCAGAGTCGAAGCAACTATATACACTAACTCCTTGCAGTGACAGTTTAGTTGATCATTTAATCAAGAAATTGTCATAGAGAAATGCGAGTTTCTGAAGTCTTTATAAAGAACTGAATTAATAAATATTATATGTATCCTAAAGTCATTTTTAAAGTATACTTTTATAAAGGTTCTTTATTTTTTTTTTAGCAATTTAGGTAACGGGAGCGTCATCAACTTTTATAAGGCGCATTCAGTCAATTTTTATAACAATTCTTTCTAAGGCATTCTTAAAAATTTTACTGGATATTGGATGTTTTATTAAGTCTTCAATATGCGGTCTTATTTATTGAACAGCTGGTCAACAAAAAAAGAAAAAAGAAAGGAAAGAAGAAGAAGAAGAAAAAAAAGAGAGCAATATAGGTATAGGGTAAAAGTATAAGCTTGGCTTTTTCTAGGTTTGTGGGAAGATTCCATATCTAGCGTATATTTTTTTTTTCCTTTTTTTTAAGAGAAAGAATTCGAAAAAGTGTCAGTTCGATCCGCTTCTTGAAAACAGAGGAAATGATCACTGTAAAATTTAGAAGGATTCAAATTTCAAAAGTCATCTTTCACTCTCGAGATTTAAATATATCATGTTCTAGATCGAAGTAAAAATGATATTTTCTTCTCTCTTACTAAGAAGTTGGAAAAAATATTGCCAGTTATTGTTGGAACCTTTTTTCGTGAAGTAGCTTTCCATCTTTTTTTTTTAATATAAAAAAAAAATTAATTAACTTAAGTAGCCTTCGTGTGCTCGAGTCAGATTTTTGACCGCATGTTCTATATATTCATTGCATTTCTTTTTTTTTATTATTTTAATACGAGCAAAGCAAACAAATTTCTAAAAGGAAAACTTTTTAATTCGAGAAAGTTTTATGGTGAAGATATGTCGTTTAATTTTTCTTTTTTCGGTAGCAAGAATGGTTTTTCTTCAGCAGGACGCAATCAATTGGCAGAAGAGAAGACGTCTGGGAGAAGCAGAAGTGTCACAAACCGCAGGTAGTCTGTCACGTTAGCTAGATTCGAACACGACACTCTCTGAGGATAAATCCCATACTCGTGTTCTGCTTTGCTTCTTCTAATCGCCATGCTGTCCTCATAAATCATCTCGGACACATAAACGTTATTCTTCTTTAATACAAATTAAAATTGGCACCAGTTTACGTGTAGGAATGCATTATTTTGCTTCATAGTTTTCCTCTTCGTGTGACTTTTATAAAGAAAACTAAACACGAGGGTGAAATATCGGGTTAATTTTACATAAGGAAACATTTCTGGTAATTAAATTACCCTTTAAGATAATCGATAATGCAAGAGGATAATAGAATTGTGGAAGGAAACTCGATCCATATTTATCTAAGATGCTAAATAAGGTAGACGTAAAATCAATCTTTTTTTTTTTTTTCCTTGATAGAAAAAATTTGCGGAGATGTATATATAAATAAAGACAAAGAGAGTTCACACGGTTAATTAACTTATCTAAAATTAAAAAAATCGCACGATTTTTACTCTATTGCAAGTTCAGAAACAGTTAAAAAATAGTGGCAAGAAGAATATTCCAGACATGGAAAAACAAACTGAGCATAAACCAATTCGTTATAAATGGTTCAGAACGACCTTATATAAATTTGACAAAATGGAAACGTGTTGAACAGGTGCACTCTGGAGAGAAACACTGATATCACCCTGGGATATTATAGGATACAGGTGAAACTGTAGGTTGGCTCTTATCAAATTTCTGCAGCTTCAAGCTCTTATCAAAATCCAGAATATTGCATCACCGTAAAACATATATGACTTTACTATTTACAATATCAAAGTTTTCTCTAGCGTGGAATTACAGTGGCATGCTTCCTTACCGATAAACGTTATATTTCGGCTTTATTACACACAGTATACTGTACTTCAGTAAGCTCTGTCGTTTGTTTCTGCATCCACAGTTAGATGAGACGTACTTATTAGCGTTTTAAATGAGCGGATCCGAAAACGGTTAAAGGATTACTAATGATATCAGCCATTATGTATACATACCTTAGAAGGTGAACTTCATCCAGATGACATTTCTCCAGCTTCTTCCACCGATCGTTAATGGGAAAAGTGGAAATTGAAGGGATGTTTTGAGTGATTTTCGCTTTAATTTCGTCGATTTACGCGTCTTTAAACTCATTTTCTTTCCGCGCCGGGATCCTGTCATTTATTTTACAAAATGCAATTTTCTGTTAATTTTACGATAACTATCGTAACTCATATTTATCGAAAATTTTCTGTTATTATTTAAACAGTGATTTACTGAGTTAGAATGTAATTTTATTCATATGCGATTCTTAACTATATATATTGAACTGTATCGCGAAACCTCCCACTTATTGTATTAGTACAGTGAGTGAATTAAATATAATTTCATATAATGGAAATAAATTTGCATAAATCAAGGTTGGATGTGCATAAGAATCTATTAAAAATGCATTTTTTACGAGCAGGAATTTTCTGTTTAATTTCTAGATCTTTACGCTCATTTTCTACATTGCATTCCACGCTAAACACACAAAAAATGTCTGTAATTACTATTATAGCTCAAATATCATATAAAAACACTAAAAATGCAAAATTTTGAGTGATTCCTTTCTCAATTCAATTTTTGCGACTTTTTTCCCACTTCGTGTTAGCGCGACATTAATTATATAATACACATTAATTTAAATTCTATAACAAACATTGTAAATTTGCTTTCTTTTTCACTTACAATATATAATTTACAAACGATTTACTGAGAAAAAACATAATTTGAGCCATACACGCTTTTCAGCAATATTTAGAAAAATATCGTGCGATCAACATGCTAAACTTTTTTAAACACGAATATGCCTCTTTAAGATATATCGTTTTATAATAGGCAGGATATCGTTCGTTAAATGTCAATATGAAGCTTTATTTAGATATTTAAAATTGGCCAGATTTAAATTAGAAAAGTACTGCTTTCAAGTGAAATTACCTGGAAACTTCATAATATAATTATTGATTTCTACGAGGCAAAGAAGTTCAGATAATGAAGTAAAGCCGATATGAACGAAGATATAGAGTTATTTCTTAATTTTAAATTTGTATTTTCAACCCAGGATAATAATACGTTACTGGAGGAGGATAATAAATGGAATAAAGTAGAGGAGAAGAAGAAAAAAGAAAGAAGAAGAAGCGAGCGACTACAATCATTATAACTTATAATAACCTCTATGAATCTTACATTTAGCGATCGAATATTATAAAGGAACACATCTTTGCAAAGATATAAATTTACTTGATACATATTGCATTTTTATTATATATATATTTATTTTTTTTTACTTCACTTCATCAGTCAAAAAAAGATAAATGTAACAACATAACGGGAAAATAGCTGCGGGGTTAGATGGGAACAATAGAAAAATCACTCCAATTTCTACGAGTTTTCTAGTTAAAGTTATTTCTACGAAATGAAAGTGGGGGGATGGTAGCTAAGTTGTGTGACATCCAACAAAAATCGACCAATCACCTCTTACTACATCAATCATACTTTACTCGTGGACACGTTTTATTCAACTGGAAATTGGGGGTAAAAATCTCCAGAAGGAATTGCTGAGACGATATTTCATGGTCCACAGATCGAATCCTTAACTTTGCATCATTTTTGTCTTTTTAATAAGCTTCAATTCCTTCCTGCAGCTTCTTAGATCTTCAAGAGGAGAGAGAATGAGAAAGAGAGGGATGAGAGAGAGATCTTTGTTTTCTTCTCGACTGAAACAAAAATACACAGGATTTTTGCCTAAAGATCATTTCTTAGTTGTAATCTCAACTTAAAAGATAAACGGTCTGTGATTTCTGTGGAGGGAAATCTTTAAACGATTTTTCTGATCTTCTTCATGCTGAAATTATATTAATTCGCACGTTTTTGAGTATTTTTTACCCTCAACGTAATCGATAGTTGAATTTCAGAAAGTTCTCTTCTTTTCGTCTCCAGCGACAAATCTCCTCTTCTTCCATTTATTTTCCTTTCGGCTGCTAATCCTTGTAATTTCAGTCGAGTCGTATACAGATCACGTATGAAGTAAATCCTTTCAAACAGTTCACTGTATTGTTCATAGTGAATTGTGATAGAAATGAAGAACTTTACCCCGTAGAGAGTTTTCACAAGTGGATCGATTCCAAATAGAAAAATCGTGCAAACATTAATTAAACATCGATCCATTAAAAGTATAAATTCTTCTTGATTATTCTTTTCTTTGCAAAACATTCTGCCCTCGTTGATAGATGCAGCGATTCTTGCGTGACAAAACTCGTAACAGATTTCGAAAAATAAAAAAAAAAAAACCTCCGAATTTTTATTTTCCTCTTTTAAAAATAATTTTCTAAAGTCAAGAGATATTAAAAGTAATAAATCATAAATTTACAAAGGGAAATTTCTAAATAAAAGAGGAAATAAAAAAAAAAACTCGTGGTGCCTAATTAAATAACGTTATAATTAAAATATCGATAAGAGCTTTCATGCTAATTGCAGTAACATTTGTCACAAACTTATGGGGTTACTAGAGGATTTTAACGGTAAACAAATTTTCTAGGTGAAGAGTCGCAGATTGTACATGTTTCTCCTCCTCTTCACCTTGAATTTACTGTAATTAAAAGCACAGCGGGAGAAAGAGTAGAGTTGTTTCAAAACGGGGCATCGGGTTGTTTTGGTGTTGCAATAGAGGAACAGCTATGTTAGCGTAAGAGTACAAAGTTCAACGATTCAGTTAGACATTTTCCGGTGCAACAGAGTGTAAAACGAGAAAAGAAAAGATGTCATCTCTAGAAGATTGCAGGTTAGTTCGCTATAATGGACAGTTTCAGGACTTCGGAAATCATCGTAATAAATGTCACTTGCGAAGGGAGGGGGTTACTAAGTTTCTATGGCAGAAACACGCTTCTATTTTCTTTTTTTTTCCTCCCCTAGAAAGTCGAAGGAAACAGCGATGATAAGTTAATGGTGAAGGATGGAGGGGAGCCTGGTTTCTTCGGGTCATCCGTCAGGAGAAGTGAAAGAGTCAGACATCTAAAGAAGTACCGGACCTTATATCCCTCAGGAGTAAGAAAATAATATATATTTTGTCGGCCGATCGGACTTGGTAACTTTCATTTGATCATCTGAAAGAGTTTCATCGATTTATAAATTGATTGCAGTAGAGGTGATAGGATTAGATACTTTTTTTTACTCCTATAGAATAGGGGGAAAACAGAGGGAAAAACGTTTTCTTCTATTGAGACGCATTGGTCTCCGGATAGGAACAGCAGTCGTCAAATGTCGTGGGATAGAAAGAAGTGTAGAAGCACTTCCAATTTCCAACGAACTTGCAATACAGAAATCGTCTATCTTATCTGACAAATACACCACCGAGAAGTGGATTTTTGGAGAAGTTTCTCTGTTGATAGGGTTCAATTTGGATGTCGGTACTCCCTTTTTTGTAGTTGATTGAAGTGGTCGCTACGAGGATACTCTTCTTCAGTGTGTCGTCCCTAAAATTGAAATTATGATAGAGATATCCTACCAAAGAGGATGCATCGATTGATCATCGATCTACGGCCAAATGGAGAAGGAGCCGGTTTATCAATTCGCGCTTATATCTTAAAAGAAAAACTATATTAAAAAGAAAATCCTACACTCCACTTCACGTAATTTGTATAACATTTCCTCAAAAATTGATTAATTAACCACTTAATTGATGACTAGTATATATATGATGGCATCCGGTTCGCGTGTTTTGCAGTCATTTTGTGCAGGCAAAACGAGAAAGAGAGAGAGAAAGAGAAGAAGAAGAAGAAAAAAATGTCATTCCGACGCGCGATAAAGCATAAAGATGAAAATAATAAATTCATGAAAGTCGTAAACAGTCGGCACATTGTGTTTGGTTGTTATGAAGGCAACCAATAGAATAAAAATAAGGGGGGGAACTTGCTTATCAGAACAGGTGATTTAAGCTGAATTCCCAGAAGATACGATGATAAAAAAGGAAAGCAAAACAAAAATGAGAAGTCAAGAAAACAATATTACTGAAAGCAAAGAAGAAGAAAAAAAAACTGATAATGCAAAATATATCACCTTTAAAAACTCATTTAATTACCTATTCATTACAATGCAGTGGTACTATTTTATAACTTATACATATATTTATAAACACATATATATAGTATATGCAAAGTTTAAACCAGATTTTCGGTAATGGTCTCGATACATAAACGATTGAAGTGAACGATAAATCGGTGACACCCACACTATCGCGGTACAGTTCCGAAGACAATAAAGTTTCAAATTTATTATTGAAGACAACAGGATAGCAGATATGCTTTATTCAGCATCTATGTCTCCCGGGTTTACGTAAACAGTCAAGGCGTTTCATTTTTCATCGACTTGTATAAGGTAAGCAGAGCTTGTAATGCGAAATTCCCACTTCGAAGCCTTTCACAAACTTTGATATGTCGAAAACAACGTCATAACACTACATAACTAGGTTTATTTTCTTTCTTTTTTTTCTTTTCCTCGATTCGATTTCGATCTTTCGAGAAGAGATTCAAGAGGCAAAATGTTCTAGTTTAAACTTGTTAAAGATAATTTTTAACATTCTCAAAATCTGTGCGAGTAAAATAAGAAAAAAGGAGCCACAGAATGGCGTGCAATGAGTAGAAGAGCATCTGTAATTTAATAGAGTTAACTCAACTTTTTTTCTTTTAATGAAATTTTATTATGAAAAATAAATCCTGCTTGGTTCTAATATATTATAATCGAATCTCGGCGATTAAAGGGGGTAAAAAAAATCGCTTATCTGCAAAGGGTTATTGTCTCCACGAGGAACCTTGACGAAAAATTATTGAAGTGTGCATAATCTCTGTTTCCACTCGTGTCATTTCCACACCGATACCTTTCACTTAATAGACAGAGTGCTTCTAGCATAACAATCCAGCTAAAATACTTCCTATGTAATTATTGCTCTATAAATAATTCGTTTCTGCCCCGACTATAAGTAAAGGTGATCAATGCAGCGAATGCACACATACACACAGATACACACGCACCAGTTTTTCTGTCTTTTATCTCCAAGATAAACACATTCAATTAAGATGCTGCACGCTTTACCTGCTACTGGAAACTCTCTAAATTAATAAAAAAACCCATATAGTAATTTAATAATAATAATACTAATAATAAAGTAAAAAAAAAAGAATGAAAATTTTTAATTTTGACACGAGTCTAGAAAGATTTATCTGCTTTAAAAATGGATGGTGCTTTAGTGATTTTTAATGAAGAGGCTATCAATTTTGCAGGTGAGGAAGCGGTTATTTATTTATAAGGATATAATCTACAACTAAGCGTACTTCAACTACATTATGGTGGCTGTTGTACCCGAGTAAGAGAAAAACAGCAGAATGGAAAAGGAGAGGACAACGGTCAAACTGTGAAGGAAGGTACCTCATTAATCTCTAGCGGTTAGTTCATGTCAGGAGCTCCTGCCAGACACACTCAATTGGTAAAAGAGGAAAAAGCAGAAGTGCAGTTCAGATATTCCTTTTATTTCTTTCAAAGTTTAGAATTTCATTTCGTCCTCCACAGAATGTAAGAGGATTACTTTCTCTTTGCTTTTATAGAATTTGCTATAATTTTTCTTTTTTCTTTTTTTTATAAATAACTGATTTTGATCAGTCGTTTAATCATTAAACTTGTAGGTATAGAGAGAAGTTTTTCTTTTTTTTTTATTTAAAGATCTGTGACCATTTAAGAAAAATAAGCAGAATTCTTTACAAACTTAGATCACAAATGCCTTGCAGAGAACCAAAAGAGTTGTAGTGATTTTGTTCGAGAAAGATGTGATAATCAATAATTAATATAAAAAAGGAAGAATTTCAGTTTCTGAAACCTTTAAAAATAAAAAAAAATGTTTAATTGTGTTATGGATTTAATATTTTAGATGATGCATTCTCGGATAACTCGAACTTCAGGAGATCTCAGGATGTTTCCAGACTTCTTACCTTTAAAGATCTTACAAGAGGAACACTATAGAGTGCGGCCTCTAGCGTGGTGCTTTTTATAGATTTAAAAACTATCAAGTAAAACGATACACCAAGTCAAAAACTCCTCGCATACAGTCGATTTTTAACCTCTCCAAAAAATCGACCGGTACAAATACATTTCCAACATTTATTTTCTATAAACACGGCTAAAATGTCACCAATTCAGTAGAGATTCTTTTTTTATGTTCTTCTGCACACTAACTGCTACTCATAATATACTCAAGCATTCTTGAGGCGTAACACCTATTACATTTCAACAAAGTCCTTCAAGGAAACGAAGAAAAAAAAATATATATATCTTGCTTTGTACGGATGAAAAACGGGTTAGAAAAGGAGGCAAAATATCGACAGACACGCTTAATTTACAATACAAATAACATAGGTTCATAAATGATTATGGAAATTGCAAATGAAAATGGAGGATATTAACTCTTACCCACAGGAAGTTCAATAAGAAAAATGTTATTTGCGTGTCAAAGAAAAGAAGTAAATGAAAGAGGAATAATGAATATAAGTGTCCACGGTTGTGATTTCGTGTACTGCATTCATACGTAGCTCACGTCAGCCAGTAATTAGCGAGGACCTGCAATGTCTAGCACTTGGAAACTCTTGGGACTCGCAATCATCTTACATAGGCACCGCTCATATTACGAGATGCAAAAATCCTTTCTTCACACTGCAAACTTAAATTTGCATATGAATAACTCTTGTCTACAATATCTGTTCCTCTCTTTCTCTCTTTCTCTCCCTCAAATCCTTGTTTTATAGTATGCAGATGCGTACGGGTTATGCAAACAGACGTGACTTTAAACGGTCGATATTTTACATCTCTTTTGCGTGTCCTCTGACGGATTCATAGTTAATTGTTTCTGGTTTCGTGATATTTACCGTCATTAAGTTTACTCGGTTTAATTCGTGCGTGGTTTGTCTCGAAAAGAGTTATATTGTGTCCACGTGATTTTGATATTACGCAACTTTTCTTAGCGAAAAATCTACTTTGTTTTTTTCGATCCCAGAAAGAAAAATATAACTTATAAACCCCACTTAAGTCTGTTAAACTAGTTTTGCGCCTTAATCCTGATTAAGTTTATACAAACCGACAAAAATAACATTTAAAAAAAAAAATACCTGATAGATGTTCGAGTCCATTAACGCTAGAGAAGTTTAATACAAAAGCTCTCTTTGTCGTGTGAACATCTCCTTTTCTACTTTATTATCTTTCTCTCAATCCTTCCATGAACTTTCTTCGATTATTCTGCTACGGATTCGTTTCAATGTATACACACACACACACACAAGTTAACAGTCGCGCAACAAAAACTGTAAGATTTAATTTTTCGCGATTATGTAAAGAAAATTAAAGTAATTTAGAACAAAAGTGGAAATTTGGTAACCTACTTCATTGGACATTTAAATTACTTGCAATTTTTTTAATATAGAAGAAAGATGACAAGGAAGTTTATAAAATAGCGCGCATTAGCATTTAAATTAAAAACGTTGCAAACAATTATTTCTAAACAGTAAGGAAATACAATCCTTTATTAAAAATGCCTAGAAGTTCTGTTTATATTTAAAAATCTTAGTTTTTTTTCTTTATAAGCAGCAATGAAGGAGCATTACGCTATGCACTCTATTAAAACGGTCAAGCGCGGCTTCTTTCTTAAGTTTGCTGAGAATTTTATGCTCTTATATCTTAATCCCGTTGGAGAATAATCAGTTAGTTGCATAGCATTAATACTACTCTTGAATCATCCTGAGATTCGGTTGCATAATCCCTACAACAGACCACTTAGCATCTCATACAATCTGTTAAGGTCCGCAATCTCTGCTCTTAAACCCACATAAACAATTCACAGTTGGCAGTGTCTATAAGCGATTGTACTCTTGTAAACCCATTTGACAATTTTGCACATATTTGCACATTTACCACGCTCCAGTTTGAACCACATCAGAAGGTCCCCATAATAATTATATTACCGCTTTTATTACACCATTAAGCTCGAAAGCACAGCCCGTTAGAACTAATAAACATCATTCAAGCAAAATATAAATATATAATTTGTTACGAGTTTTAAAAGTTAAAAGATCCTAAAGAAGGGAAAACATTCTTTCGGAATTAAATAAGAAAAGCCGCAGTTTGCAATTAGAAGTATCAAGAGACGTGAACGTGTCAGTCCAGCTGTCTTATTATCTTATCTCTTAAAATATGTAGCAAAAGCTAGCTAATTTCAGTCATAAAGTCGCTCAATAAAAGGAGAAATGTATTTTATGAGAGAATAATTTCTAATATAATTGTTACGACAACCATTAAACTCTCATCTGATAAGACGCCTTACAAATAGCTTAATAAATATTTAAAAGCTTGTTTACTCTTACATAAATAAAAGCATCAATAAATAATAATGATAACGTGTTGCTTCCTTTAAAAAGTCGTTTATTTGTTTGATAAGTTTTGATATATGTGTAAATTGTTAAGTACTGATAAATTTTTTATATCAGTACTTATCAATTTACACATAGCTTGTCAAGTAAGTTGGTTTAATTTGCGATCTCAAAAATAAAAATATCGTCTAGAGATTGTCTTGATTTATTTGCTTTCTATTCAAGTAGAGATGCTGCATATGCAATCTCTTGGATTCTTTGTCTTCTACCGAACAGAGATGCTCCATTTGCTCTGTCTTGATTTCTTTGCCTTCTAATAAAGTAGAGATGTGCATATGCTTTGTCTTGATTTCTTTACCTTCTACCGAATAGAGATGCTGCATATGCTCTCTTTTGAATTCTTTGCCTTATACCGAATAGAGATTCTGCATATGCTCTGTCTTGATTTCTTTGCCTTCTACCAAATAGAGATATTGCATATGCTCTTTTTGAATTCTTTGCCTTTTACTAAATAAAAATGCTGCACATTTTGTTTAATTTCTTTGCCTTCTACCGAATAGGGATGCTGCATATGATTTGTCTTAATTTCATTACTTTCTACCAAGTTGCATATGATTTATCTTGATTTCTTTGCTTTGTACCGAATAAAGATGTTGCATATGCTCTGTCTTCATTTCTTTGCCTTCTAAGTAAATAGAGATTTTGCGTAAGTTCTTCGTATAAATTTTTTTTTAATTAAAACTGAATAAATTTGTTACATAAGAGTTCAATGTTGTAAAGTTCCTGATCTATTTAAAGCCTCCAACTCTCTCACCTTTTCTCACTTAACGTGTTAAATGAATGATTAGAGTGGTAAAGAAAGATGGCAGATTGAAGCAGCACAAAAGAACATCCTAGCAGAAAAAAATAGTAACAAGAAAAAGTAGACATTTAACAGAAAGTAAAAGGAAAAAAAAAAGAAACATATGATGGATTCTGGAGCACTTTCTGCATTTGCACTTTTCAAAAATACGTTTTAATCATTTAAAGAGGTAATGAATTATTATTTCCATAGAAATGTAAAAATTTATGCTGATAAATGATTATATATGTATCTATAAATACTATGTACATATATATTTATTATATTATCGATCCTGGCTGGAGGGATCAATTTATCATGCCGTAAAGCAGTCGTTTTTGCAAAATTCTTATTCATAAGCTTCTTGTCGAGAATCGTAATCAAGATCACGTGATGCCATATTTAAGAGAAAAGGTCAGAATTTCTGGCATGAAGATCGTGCTATAGGAGAAAAATGCGAGATAAACAAGGAAGGCGTTACGTTGGATGCGAAGATGTGACTCGACTAGCAAAACCCTGTTAGGACGCGCTTTGCTTGCTAGAAACGTCTGAAGATCGTCTTCTGGAGGCGCGGGTCGTAAAAGTTGTCCCCTTTGTGAGATTACAGTTTTGCTGTGGCACTTGGATGTAACTCTGGCTGAATTGCACTGCAGCTCTTCTATATTTCAAGGCTATGCAAACGGAGTTGGACAGTTGAGGGTAAGTGAGGGCATACGAGAAGAATTTTTAGTTGTTTACTCTACGAATTGCATCCGAAATTTGTTTCCCTTTAAATTTTACATTCCATCTGTAAAGTTATTGGGTACTTCCAGCTTTTTTATCTACACCTAATGCACATGTTTAACCACGTTAATGCTCTGTTTTTAACCCTGTGCCATGTTTGTCAACACTAAATTACTTTCGTTCGATCGACTGTGACCATGTTAATGTCTATAAACTTATAATTTATGAAGCATCAGTCCATTTAACTGCAATGCGTATAAAAATGCAAAAGGTTTACACAAAAGGATAGTTTTTGTGTGCCAAAACAACTAAACAATCAATTGGTGTACTAAACACTGTCCAAAAGCACCCCAACATAACGTGATTTATATTTAATTGCCTTATGAATAAAAAATGCAATCATGAATATTTATTCGATGGCAGATAAGAAGTAAACTTTCTAATTAAGCTTAACTATTACTAATAAAGCTCTTATCGTTGCGATTACTGTGGACTCATTTGAGATTTCTCCACGGCCAATTTAGAAACAATAGCTGTGCACGCAAGTCAGTTTTATTAATTGATTTTTCTCGAGAGTTAATGTCGATCGGTAGAACGTTAGCATAAAAGATAAATCGACTCGAATGGTAGATTTTTACGCGGAAAAATTCCATTTGCTGTTCTTCTTTTACTTCGTTAAACGATACAGATTTGTTAGATTTTTAGTGGTCAGCATGTAAACACGGTGATTACTGGACTATGCTAAGCTGTTGTATCTAATTGGATGGCTACGTGATCGGTATGAGCATCGCATTTAGAAGAGAAAAAAGTGGATTAAATAGGAGCAGCAACTGTACTTTGCCTTCGATAAAGACGTGCATTTTCACTGATTGAATACAATGAAGGTCTCATCTCTTCGGAATCCTTTTTATTGTCACTAATTACATGCTTTTATCGCCGCAATGGAAAGTCAATTCCGTCCCAAAACGCCTATTTGTGCCTTTGGAATGTTTCTTTCAGCATTTAATGTGATTAACCTGTACAAGTTCTGCTTATGGATTAATAAAGAATGAAGAAAAATGTGTATCGAATTCGAATTGCATTAAAATGTCTAACAATTCCGTATTCGAACAGGTTAATTGCATCCTATCTCTATCGGAGCGTGAAGCTTCCTAACTGATGCAGAAAGGGTGTTCTATTCATTTGAACAGAGCATCCTTTCTGCATCAGAGAAAGTTCATATACATCAAGAGTAGATTAATATGCATCCATTACTGTTAATAATTGCTTTTATTGCCGAAATGGAGAGCAAATTCTCTTACAAAATGCCTATTTGGAATATTTCATCCAAAGATTTGCGTGCATTAATAGATGAAGAAAGGGATACGACGCTTGATTTATGTTAAACATTGCATTAAAATAGGAAAAATGGACATTAATCATGCAACAGAGCGATTTGTATACGCTGTTTTTCGTCGTGTTCGAAGTGTAGCGTCATAAGTGATGCGGGATGTGCTCTTCATCTCTTTCTGATGCTGTTAAAGTTAAATTTTATAATTAAGGAATCAATTAGATATGTATTTTCTGCATCAATTGCATAAAAATTCTCTTTACATCTGACAGAAGTTGTATCTTAGAATTTGGTTACCTAAACCCAAGAGCCTGGTATTTTTAGCTCATTAGTTAAATATTTCTGCGTCAACATATTTATTTGGTTTCTAGTTGCAATCAATGCGTCAATCGTCTCATTTTTCTTGTAAATTAATAAACGAAGAAAGTTTAAAATTATAAATTGCAAACTGTTCTAGTCAAGATTAACTTGCTTCTATTTATATCTGCTTTTATCTATATTTGTTTGGGTATATTACCTCATCTGCATTGGCTTCCAATTGTATACTTCAATCTACATAGTTTCCATCTAAATTAGCTTTTCCAACTGCAAACTCACGTTGAAAGGATGCCTCGAATGAATTCCATGTATATCCTAAATTAGAATTCATTCCTGAGACATTTATAAAGTGGATTCATCTCAAAGTACTTTAAAAAAAAATCTTACAGCTAAATATATCGTAAATCTTTTACCATTTCTTTATATCGAATTAAAGGATAGTTATGTTAGAAAAGGTAAAGATGCAACACAGAAAACCACTCGCAGAATTATCCTGCAGCAAGAAGACATACTTAAAAGATTTCTTTTGGGCGCTGTAAGGTTTTGCGTGCATGGATTACTTGCAGAAAAAGAAAAACCTTTATCCTGTTTGACAACTGTCACGTTTCGAAAACGTGACGGACTTCACTGGAAAAAAAAAAAGATACCTGTCTCGATACTGTTTGCTCCCATCTTTACCAAAGTTTATCGGCTTAAGAAGGGGAAGGTATACCAATATCTTACATTTTTCTTCCAATATACCCTCGAGGCCGCACTCAACAGATTTATTTATCAATGTGCAACTAGCTTGTAACATTAACAATCACATAACTATTAAGTCCGATTTTTAGTCCATGCGTTATAAGTAAACACAGTCCAGGAAAACATTTGTAAAGTGTTTATAACAAACCAGATGGATAAAAAGAGCATTTGTTCTTGGAAATATCATTAAAACTCTTTGAAAAGTGTACAGAAAAGGAGATATTGTCTTCCACTGTCTTATTTTTGATATCAAGTCGCAGTAACGACAAAGCCTGTTAGGGAATAGATTGACTTCGAAGCTGCAACTTCCTTTTTTTTCCTATCTGCTTGAACTTTTATCGCGTTTTACTTTTTTTTTCCTTCTTCCTCTTCTTCCAGTTTTCTTTTTATGTTTCTTGGCGAGAATAGGGTCATTTTTACGATTCAAGATTTACAAAATGCTATGAAAACTCAACATTAAACTGGATCGTTTCGTGCGGTCATTAATATATGTAGGGGACAATATAAAGAAAAGAACGGTTGATTCTCTTCGTATATTTTTCTTGCCTTGATGCACATTTATTTAGGAATTCTTGCTTTTTAAATTGCTAACGGAACTGAACGAAAAGTTTATAATGTTTAATTGCTGTGCATAAATGGCTCCCTTCCAAAAATTATAAACTTAATTCTGTTATATCGATTTGGATCAGATTACCTTAAATAATCTTTATTCTTTGATGCAATTTCTTTCAGATTTAAATTTTTACATCACAGTTTTATATAGTTTATAGTGAATTTATATATTAGACACAAAATGGTTCCATCTAAAAAAATTCCATGTAAAAAAATCTCAAGTTCCATTTCTTTCTGGAGTTTCTTTGTTTTTCGATGGAAGATGAAGATTTTCTGAAAATAAGCAGAATTTTAAGAGATTTAACTATGAAAATTTGCTTCTCTAATCTTGCGCAATATAAATTTAGTGGTCGGTAAGTTTGCATCATTAGTTGATGTATACAAAAAGATGCTTCATATCATGTGATTGTTAGGATCTTGATATTTTTAGACGTTGCCCTATAAAAGTATCTTTGATTTAGAGCAACTTCATCCGATGGAAGCTGAAGATTTTCTGAAAATAAACAGAATTTAAAGAGATTTAAGGACCACCATCAAAATTTGCTTCTCTAATTTTGTGCAATATAAAATTTGGTGGTCGATAAGTTTGCATCATTAGTTGGTGTATACAAAAAGATGCTTCATATCATGTGATTGTTAGGTTCTTGATGTTTTTCAGCCGTTGCACCATAAAAATATCTTGGATTTAGATCAACTTCATCCGGAGACTTCATTCTTTTCTGTAAGATCCACTAAGATAAATTTTAGCTTTCTACTTCTTTCTTTTCTCATCTAGCAAGCTTAGAGCAAAAATCTGAGGAGTAAAAAAAAGAGAGAAAATACATTTTCTATTCGGAATCTATTTAGTTTTATCCGTTAGACATGACCCGAGGTGTAAAATTCGAGTGACATCATAACAAAAAAGAGGCGAAAATAAAAAAAAAACAGACATCCAGATGTCTGTCCCATCACTTTTAACCTTAGGCTACTCTTTTGACATTATCCTGTCATAACAAGACGGCAACACTTTTACCGAATATCACCTTACAGTCCTTTAACTGATATGCAAAATTTATGTTTCGAATTCAATTTTAAGACTCCTGTTCTTCTTCTAAAAGTCACTTTACTTCTTTATTTTTCTCCTTTCTTCGGTTTTTTTTCACTCAAACGGGAATGGCCATTGTAACATCTCTTTTTTTATCATTAAGGCAACTGAAATTTCGTTTAATTTCTAGCGATAAATTTCTAAAAATACTGAAGTTAACAGGCTATTAACGTTTCGCCAATTCATTAATTTGAAATTAAAAAAAAAATAATAATAATAATAATAAAATTGTTTTTTTGAAGGTACAAAAAGAAGATAACAAAAAATGCTACTAGAAAACAAAAATTCGGTTTTATTACCATTTTATTTTAAGCCGTTTCATCGTTTTAAAACGTGTAAAATGTACTGCATACGAAAGATGAAAGTTTCATAGAAGTGGATATGCTACCAGATACAAGAAAAGCATCTGGAGTGGAATATTGCTTCTAGATATTGTTTTCCACTTCGTAAAATTGACAGACAAAGATGAAGAAGATAGTCGAATCGAGATTTTTCTCGGAAAATAAACCTCTTGACAGTTGTCGATGGAAATACAAATGACAATCATATTGCGTCCTTTATAATAATAAGCAATGTTGCACATATATTGAATTTGAACGTGAACTGTCTTCTTCGGATTTTCTTCCATACCGGCTCGAATGTTTGCATTCATTTACTGATATACAACTTATATATATAACTAGTAAAAGCTGTGGCGAAAAAAACTCAGCTTAGTATATATGACCTCATCAGAAAATCAATCATAACTGATGACACAAAAATGGGGTGAATAGGGGATGAAGACGTTATATCTTCTTTTTTTCTCCCTCTCTTTTTTGTTATTCACAATATCAGAAAAAAATGCTGGCTTACGATAAGAAAACACCTGCAACCTGCAATTTTTTTTTTTTTTTACAAGAAGCATCCGCTTTTAATGAGAAGTCTCAACGTAGAAGTTCTTTGAAAAACGTTCAACCTTTTCCGTTAGATTTTGGCACATTTATATATGTTTAATAGATAAAAAGACGAGAAAAAACAGGAAAAATAAAATTTCTCTCTGAAATTCAGAACAGCAGCTTTTCTTCTTGTTTTTATTTTTAATTTAGAGAATATTATTAAAAGTTTGCACTGCTGCACACACTCACAGATACGCATATGGTTCTCTTAACGAAGAACAAAACCGTGCAATTCGCAGTAACAAAAATCTTTATATTATTATTTTTTTTTCATTTTGAAACCTTTGTTTTTTTTTCAATTAATTCTTTTTGTGTGTCACATTACAGCAGGAGTTAATAAACAGTTGTGCTGTCTAACTAGCTGCAGTTTCGGTGTTGGTTCTCTGTAATTAAGCAAAAAGTAAAGTCGATATTTCGAGTCAAAAGTTAACCAAAACTAATTATATGTTTCGCATCTTTAATTATTTCTTTTGTAGAAAGTAACACCGGAAGAACAGGAGGGAAAAAAATTCCCTACACTGATAACTTTTGTTGTTTGTATGGATTAGTTTCCTCCAATGCAATTGTCTTACAACAATATGCAGGATAATTTTACTTGTATTTTACAGTTTTATGGGGATAAAGTACTTAGATTAAAATAAGTTTTAATTAAAAAAAACAAAAGTATTTTTTTCTGAATGGTTTGAAAAGTCGAATAAAAGAAGTAAATTGTTTATAAACTGCTGTTTTAGTAATGATAATGTTTGGCACAGTTACTTTTGTTGATTCTAATTTTATTCTGGGCTATTATAGTAACAACTTCGTGCTAACTTCCTTACACCGAAAGGGCAACTACAGAATGGATTCTTTATTCATTGGCAGGATGAAGTATCTAAAGAGAATCTTTATTCATTTATCTTATGATGCAAGTTCGAAAGAAAATCGAATTGCATCAGAAACATGCGTTATTTTCTGCTCAACCACCATTAACGACAGCGTCATTCACAACTAAATATTTTATATTTTGCATTAGGTATGTAGAGTTGCAAATTGGTGGTTATCAACCATTTAGCTACGATGCAAAAAACCTAAGCAATATTCTTAATTTTTACTCAAAAATATGAAAAACTCATAATTTAATCCAGAGCTCTCATGTATTGCTCTTACTTCTTATTGAGGAATTTCTTGCAAATAATATGCAAAACAGCAATGTCCGTATGCAATATATTAAAACAGCCAAGTATACATAGTGAGTTGAAAGTAAATATACTGCAAAACACGCTACAGACTATCAATGTAACTTTAAACATTAATAACAACTACTACTAAGATATATTATAAAAATAATAAAAAAGAGAATGCGTGTTTATGTAAATGTGATATTTTCTATTTTCTTAAGAGAAACTCAGTCATTTGTTCAAGAGAAAGAATCAGGAGAACGGGAAGAAAAAAAAGAAAACGCTTTGAAGGTGATTGGATATCAATAACAGTTTGGAAATTAGAGTGGTTCCATCCAAACTGCCAGGATACAAACGACAAGCCATTGGACAAACGGCAAAAATATGACGCCCGAACGGAAAGAAGAAAAGAAAAGAAAAAAAGAACAAGAAGAAAGCTACGTGTAAGGAATAGCATCTTTTATTGCGAGTATTCGAGATAGAATGTCAGTGATATTTGTTACGATCTCCGTTGGTTTAGAAAGACAGACATTTGCATTTATTATTTCCTTCCTTTTTTTTTTAAACTGTAAGGACAAAAAGAAAGAGATTCTGTTGTAAAGATAATGTAGAGGGTTTATGGCGAATTGGTGCAAAGGTTTTCTATGGATCAACTCATTATAACTTCTTTTCTAACTAGAAAAAAAAAATTGAATGCATTTGCCATTATCTAGATTAGATTTAAATTTTATTAATTTGAACAAGATGTGACTTGATAAAATTACAACAATTTTACTAATTTTCTTTGCTTCTTTTGCGTTTTTATTACTGAATAAAAAATAAATATCTTTTTATAAAGTTATCAAATCATGTATTCTGATTGATTAATTTAAATTTTAAAAAGTATACGTGCTACTTTTCCGAAATCATTAGTTTTTGTTTTTACTTCTCATGTTCTAGTAGTTTTTAGCATTAAAACTAAAAGACGTATTTTTTTTTTTAATAATCTGTTATTTATCGAATGTCTTTCTCCAATTGGATAATTCAAATTTAAAAATAACCGTCGTTTACTCGATTGGTCGATTTCTATTTTAAATTGGAAACTTATAAAAAGCTTGTAATTTATTTTTTACGTTTAAATGCGCAATTTTCTCTTTATAATGATTCAAAAACTGAAAAAAAATATTTTATTGTAGACAAACAAAGCAGCTTTCGACGTCTTACAGTAAAGTAAACATAGATCCCGCTTTTCACCTATTAATCTCCAATAAATCACTCAATTATGATAGTTACTACTTATTACAACGTTTATTCGAAATTAATTCGAACTAAACTATCATTAACCAATTTCTAAATAACGTAGAAGGATAGGAATACCGTTCCTCCAGAGAGATACTTTAATCATTTCGTTAATCCGACAGTTAAACGAAGATTACGTCATCACATCTTCATTAAAGAGGATTAGCAATGTAAGGTTTGCCAAAAGCTACATTGTTCATTAATTAAGAATAGAAAATGAAAAAAAAGAGATCCCTCAGGTATGCTACACATGTTTAGACATTCAAGAGACATCGCCAAGTAATTAGTGAACTATGACGTATCATTGTGCTTTTACAATGGGGAATTTGAAGTGCTGCTTCCCACAAAAGTAATTTTACTAGGGTTTTACATTATTCATCCGCAAAGAAAGAATTTTCTGTGAAAGAACGGAAAAAATAACCTCTTACTTGGATAATCCGAAATATGCAAATGACAATTTAAAAACAATATTTTTACTTTTAACGCATTTCAGAAAGAGTAAAAAGGATTATGAAGGCAAAAAAAAACTACATTAAAATTAGTTCGCTAAATTAAGATGTCACCTATGGGTAAGAGAAAGTTCTAATAGAATGAATTTTGGAGTAAAAGAAAAAAGAAATTTGAATGACACGCAACAACCGTATTAAAAACCAATCAGTGGTGCCCCGTGGCTCTATCGTAAGGGCCATTGTTAAGATTTTTTTTTTTTGTAGAGATTTTTGCACGAAATGTTTGTCGAAAGGCGCAATATTAAATTATATTAAAGTGTTTCGATAAATATTGCGTTTTATCAGAGAATCTTTAATTGGGCCATTCAAATAAGACCTGGTCAATAGAGAAATATAGATTTTTATGAACTTTCTCCTATATGACAAATTTTATAAAATTTGGTTGCATGTTTATTCAAAACACAAAACTGTAGAATGAACTCTAATAAAAAATTATATAAATATATGATTCGATTGTTGCAACTTCCATTTATAATTCCTTATTTAATCTAAAATAGTAAAGTAAATAAACGAAAAAAAATTTGAAATAAGAAATAACGGTCATCGCTCCGATTGGATAACTTAAATTGAAATTGACGAATGATCGTCTAGTATTTTAAATTACTGGAGCGACACAATTTAAACATATAAAGTGGCTAATTATAAATTAATCTATGCTCTTGTTTAACGTTAAATTTATAAAACTTAACTGATTTTTAATCTACACTGAGGTATTTTATATGCAGTTGTTTTGTTCTTGAAGTTTTAGAATTCTCCTTTGATTGATCCATTCAAATTCAAATTGACTAATAGAAATCGAGTCTATTATCAGCTTTTTATTCATTCTAGAAAATTTAACTGTCAAATATGTTATAAAAACAGAATTTGAATTTTTTTTTAATCAGTAAAAAAGTTTTTGACAAGTTTTAACGAACGTTTTTGAAAATCGCCTTTGATTAATCCATTCAAATTCAAATTAAACAAATAGACTAGAGTGTTACTAAAAATTTTAAAATAATTTTTACTTCTTTTATTTATGCTCTAACTCCAATTGGTTAATTTAAATTTAAACTGATCTAATAGGAAAAAAAATACTTTGCTACTTTTACTTTAATTTTTAATTAACTCCTCTACTTATCTAAGAAACTCTCAGTAGCTGAAAGAAAAAAATACTTTTCTGCTTAAAAAAAAAAAACTTTAACTTCCGTTAAGATTCTTAAGAGTAAAGTAAATATCTTTATATTAAAAAAAATTTTAATAAATAAAAACGGTCATCGCTCCGATTGGATAATTTAAATTCAAATTGACGAATGATCATCTGCTACTTTAAATTACTGTAACGACGCCATTCGGACATATAATTTCTACAAATAGCTTTAGTTTTTATCATCCTACTTTCATATAATGTAGTAAAAACGAAAAAGTAATTGCTACCACCACATATACTCTATATATAACATTGAAATTCAATCGATCCCATTGCGTCAGTTCATTACGTCAAACGACGAGCTTTACGTCGTTAGGAACGATATAGGAAATCTGGGTGTGGATCTTTGTTTCTAATGTAGTACTTACTGGTTATTTAATGAGGCGTGACGTCACACGGTCACGTGCTTAACGGTTTTACGAATATTTCGGCTTAATATCTTCATTAACTTATTGGTTTTTATGGACGTTATTACTGTACTGGCACCAGAACTGCATCGATATATATATATATATATATACGTTATATATTTTTTTTCGTTACGTAAATACCATCTGCGATAATGCTATTGCAACAATAAAAGAGGATATTTCTCATAATTAATTAATTAATTAATGGAGAATTAATAGGAGAGTTAAAACATGCAATTTAAAATGCACATAATTTAAAAAGACAAAAAAAATCTTCCTTAATACGATCATGTTTAGAATAAAAAGAAAAAAAACAACAACAAACTCCAAAAAAGAACCAATTAAGTAAGCAAAAAGAGAGAGTAAGAAGGGAGGGGGAAAAAATAAAAATAAAAATAAAGCGTACATGAAAGAAAAATATAAATAAAATATGTAAGGGGAAAAACAACATCTAGCCTTATTACTACAGTGAAATAATTTTAAGAAAATACAAGAAATACTGAATTAATAATGAACGTATTCTATTATGCTCCCAGAGAAAGAGAGAAGGTTAAAAAAAAGAGGAAGGGGAAAAAAATGGAATGCGCGAAAATAAAAATGAAGAGGAACAAGATTTACTTTGCTCATCGTTCATTGACATCTGAAGGATCGAGTCTATTTTTAACCTGTTTTGTTTATCGAGAAGTGCTTGAAACAAGAACTGCAATATTCAATAGAAGCTGGTTTATATAGGTGACAACAATATGTCAGCGGTGCCACAGGGGACATGTGGCTGATGGGCAGTTTATACTACAACCGAGATGCTCTGGGGAACCATGCAACAGGCTGAAACTACTCTGACATGTTTACCTTTTCCCTGCAGAGCGTTGAAACAAGATATTTCTCGCAACAATTGTTTTATATAGGCATTTAATGGTGATTAGGGAGGTGGGGCGATGAATTTATTTATTAATTGATTCGTATTTTAAAATATTGCCTTAATAATAAGCTAGAATACACTGCATGAGTTGCTATGTATATGGCATAGGTTCTGATGAGTTAACGGATTATTGCACTGTTTCAGTTAGCAATGTTTTTAAAGGAATTGTTCTGACAATCTTTGAAACTATTGATGAATCGTAAAATTCTGATTGGTTTTGGTGATTTGTCCATAATTTTTTTTACCAATTGCGATTAAGGAAGGATGATGATGAAGTGTCTCTTATGAAAACTGTGTCAAGTTCATTCAGGTTAAAAATTAAATGTTTAAATGAGTGGAGGAAAAGCTAGCTAAATCTAAATACTTTTTATGGACCTAATTTGATTATAATTCTTCTAATTTCCTTTAATTCTAGTTTAAAGATTACCTGCAAACTTAATTAACTGTAATCAGCCCTATAGGAATGATTACAATTAAGTAATTTTGCAGGTAATCAAGCAATAGCAAAGGAAAGTTTGCAGGTAACAGGTAAAGTTTAAAGTAAGTTTACCACGGAAACAAGATTTTAAAATCCTGTTTTGATTGTAAAGAGGTATTTTTTTAACGAAAATATGGATTTACAATGAAATTTCAAATTTCTGTCTAGTAAAACTGAGGCCAAACATAAAATTATTCAGATTTTTATAGATTTTTATACTAACCAAAGTCAACATATACGTCGAAACCAAACAACGTTAAAGTGCCCAAGTAGCCCAAGAAGAAGAAGAAAAAATGAATTCAATTTTTTATACTCAAATAAAAAAAATGAACCACACCGACAATGGATTTACTTTAAAATTTTCAATGCAGTTTATTTAGATGATCCACTTTAACATTTTTCTGTGCAAACCTAAAATGAATTTTTTTTGGTACTCCTTCTGTAAGTGGGATAAAATCCATATAAAAGAGCAAAATACGAAAGTTTGCACTTAACAATTAAATTATTCCATTAATTTAATAACGTAAAAATCGAATTTTCGCTATTAATTAATTAAAAGAAATCTCTCTCTCTCTCCAAAACACTGCTTACTTTCTCCATAGTATACTATCTAGTTAGCCAAACCGTTTTGGCAGAGATACAACGAAGAAGAAGAAGAAAAAAATAATTATACTTAGTTCAATCTATCATTAAAGTTAGGAAAAAAAAGAGCTAAATTTAAATATCACGTAAAAATAACCGAATCTTTTTGAATGTATATATACATGTATAAACACTTTATTTTTTCCAATTAAGAACGTGACGACGTCAGCAAGAAAGATGAGTAGGAAAACCACTTCAGGAAATCCAACAGAAATAGCATTAGATTTATCTTCGGCACTTTCTAAAAATCAGGAAATCTTATTAAGGTAGTAGTAAATATATTTCCATTGGCAGAACAGATTACATCACCCAGACAACAAACATTTTGCCACACAAAACTGCATCAATTAAAAGCAGATTTTCTTGTGACCATTCTTTTCCAATTTCACGTACTGTTTCTCCGAATGGCAGAGAGTAAGAGAGAGAGAAATATCCTGTTTATAACCTTCTCTATATAGATAAAAGAGGCTGTTAAATTATTATTCGAAAGGTCATTGCTAAGGTTTTATAGTTCAGTGAATTGCGAATAAAAAAAAATCAAAATAAAATAAAAAAGAAACCGTTCGAATGATCGCTCATACGTGAATTCACAATTCACTAAGGATCGATAGAGATTTTTACGGCTTTCGTAGCACCGACTCTCTTGCACCAAACAGATTCCAATTGTTGAAGTTTTCTAGCAACTCGGGATTATTTTCTTTTGTTAAAGTTGCACGATGTGACAATACTTGTTTGTCCTGAACAGTTTTGAATAAAGATTTCTCTTTCCGTCATCCCTATTCTCCATGGGTTAAAAGCTGAAATATGCCCGTGACTTTTTTTTTTAAAAAAAAAAAGAAGAAGAAGAAGACTTTCTTTACATTAGGAGACTTTCTAGAACGATTTTTTTTTACTTTTCAGCATTTTTTAATTGGATAAAAATTCTGTAAATTATACGCGTACTCTCTGAGCACTTGTAGGTATTCTATCTGTGCAGCTTTTCCAATTCTGAAAATTACGAAAGTTAGCTTTTACACTTTTCATAAAATACTTATGAAAAGCTTTGAAAAATCTCTATAATCCTCTCTTCAGATAACAAATTTATCTTCGTAAGAATATCAATCAGCAACTCTTCGTCTAATGAAGGTTAAAGTAGATAAAGCAAGCGAATAATGCAAAGATTTTAACCTAATCTTCAACTTTAATTAAATAAAGCACCTAAAGTGGTAGGAAAGGATTAATTCGGGCTGCACTTTACCATTCACTACGAATTAATCCCCGTTTGGATACTTTTAATTGAATCGATCAGCGAAACCGTGAAATATCATACTGAAATTTTAAAATTTCAATCTAGTGAGTGTTCTCTAGTATAAAATAGCTATTATAATACCACAATAGGTTGTATGCCGTATAGTAAATGGCTTCTTCCGAAAATAGCCTCAAGAGGATTACACTCTTGTCAAATATTAGCTTTACGGTGGGATTTGTATTAATCGAGAAAAGTGCAAAGTTTGTGCACAAATTTTGCTTTCTAATTGCTTACAAATGTCCGAAGAATGGTGCGATAAAATATGCATCTTAAACGTGGTCAATTTCCTCGTAAAACTTAAAGATGCAATGTACTGAAACTGTTAAAGTAAAAATACTTACTAAAGTTCTGATAAGTCTACTGTTTAGCAAAAAAACTTATCACAAATTAGCGATTTGATTTTGGGCTGTCAAAAATGCAAGATTGTGTTTGAAGTCTGTAAATATGCAGGATTGTGCTTGATATTTGTAAATGTACAAAACTCTACTTAATAACTGCAAAAGTACAAAACTGTGCTTGATATCTGCAAAACTATAAAACTGTTCTTAATATCTGCGAAAGTACAAAACTGTGCTTGATATTTATAAATATACAAAACTGTGTTTGATATCTGCAAAACTATAAAACTGTTCTTGATATCTGCGAAAGTACAGAACTGTGCTTGATATCTGTAAAAATGTAAATGTACAAAACTATGCTTGATATTTATAAATATACAAAACTGTGCTTGATATCTGTAAAAATGTAAACGTACAAAACTATGCTTGATGTTTATAAATGTACAAAACTGTGCTTGATATCTATAAAAAATGTAAATGTACAAAACTGTGCTTGATATCTGCAAAACTATAAAACTGTTCTTGATATCTGCGAAAGTACAGAACTGTGCTTGATATTTATAAATGTACAAAACTGTGCTTGATATCTGTAAAAATTCAAAATTGTGTTTGATATCTGTAATTGTAGTACAAAACTGTGCTTGATATCTATAAAAATGTAAATGTACAAAACTGTGCTTGATATCTGCAAAACTATAAAACTGTTCTTGATATCTGCGAAAGTACAGAACTGTGCTTGATATCTGTAAAAATTCAAAATTGTGTTTGATATCTGTAATTGTAAAAAATTGAACTTGATATTTGCAATAACACGAAATTGTGCTTGACACTTGTAAATAAATATCAATCACGTGGATATTTATTTGCAAATATCAATTAAATTTGCCTACAGTTTCATAGTTTGCTTACAGAAATATTGCATTTTCAGGGATGATCTTTGTATAAAAACATCGAAAGAAGTTAAAGAATTAATGCAACTAAGTCTATTTTCTGGTATGTAAATTTACTTGACACTCGTATATAGTATATGCAAATTTACTTGATAGTTGTAAGTAAATATCCACATGGTTAATATTTATTTACAAGTATCAAATAAATTTGCATACAGTTTGCATGGTGTTGCTTACAGGAATTTTTCGTTTTCAAGGATGATATTTGTATAAAAACATCGAATGAAGTTAAAGAAATTAATGCAACTAATTCTATTTTATGGTTTATAAAGGTGCAAATATTGGAAAGGATTCATGTTATTTATCAATTTTACAAGTTCATGTTTAGTATCCTTGCTCAAACTTCATAAATTAAAAAGAAAAACTACTTTTTTACATGCTTAATATAAATAACTTCTCATAAGTACACCCAATGAACTGGAAAGATTATGAAATTCAACTGATTCTCTGAACTGTTAAAAATCTTAGTTTCGAGAATTTCGATTGAATTAATTAAAAAAAAGAGCAAAATTTGATACGTGATTACAGATCGATTGCCTGACAGAATCATTGATAAATGAGATCAAATTGTCATGTTGTTGTTTTCACTTTTAAAAATGATAAGAAATTATGGAATTTTCATATATTCAGTCTAATTCTGTGACCTGTAAAAATACAAAAATTTTGTTGTAGTAGAAACGACTCATGACAGTTATCCACTTATCAATAATGACGGAAACAAACAGGCAATAACGACCCCTGAGAGACAAGTAAATAATGTGTTACAACAGGAACGTAACTGAAGATAAAAAGTTGACTTCTGTAAAGTTTTTTTTATCGATAGAAACACGCAAACAACTACTTTACTAAGTACACAAATTTTACAAAGTAATGCTAAAGTGTAGAAGCAAAGACAACGCCTAGTTTCATTAAAGGTAGAGAAACATATACCTCAGGTAAAAATAAAAAAAATAAAGAGGAACAATAGGAGGCTGCTTACGAAATTTCATCTATAGACATATCCGTGAGTTATAAGAGCAGATCACGTAAACAAGAAAACATTCGACTATATCGCGTGACGTCTCCATTCAAACATCACTTGTAGCATGACTTGTGGTTTTTGTTACTATAGACGTAAGGTCAAAAATAGTATAATAAAATGAATACTTAAGTTTGGAGACAAATCATTGTTCGTTTAGAAAGAAAACTCTCTATTTGATGTCGTTTGTCGAGTCAGAACCAACAGCTGCATCTGACGAGGCTGCACTATTTCTAAAAGGAAAAACGACAGAGATTTGGGGAGCACCTGTTCACTGGAGGAAATTGTCTGGATGCTACAATTAATTTCTGCGTGCTCGACAGTGTAGAGTAATGATGGTAATTTTGCTAGACGTTATTACGAGAGGGGTAATGAAAACACAATTACCTAACTGCACCACTTCAGGAATAATACGACAACCTCGTTGGAAATTACACCATTGGCACATTTTTGCGTCAATACTACGACATCAAGTATTTTTAGCTTTTATATATTACATTTTTGGGTAGAAAAAAAAGAAAGAATAGATTAAAACATTCTATTTTTAAACACTAATTCGGAATGAAAACTTCTTGCTCCTCGGTATCAAAAGAGCATCAAGATATTAAAATGAGAAGTTTATACTTTTAAACAGAATCTTCCGATGTTTCCATTAAATTTTTTTCTCTAAGTCTTCTTCTTCTTCTTTTTTTTCTCTGGCTGAGTCTGCAGTATATTCACGTGATAATATAAATCACACTTCTGCAAAGGAATGTAGAAATACTGAACAATGTGCCAAGTAAGCAACACGGCCACCTTTAGTGATGATCTAGAAAATAAGAAGTTTTTTTTTCTTTTTTTATTCCAATAAAATACTTTAAGAACAAGAAAAAATAACCACTGGATAACAGATAAAAAGACTTGCTTAAGGAGATATCATAGTTAATTTATTATTTATCGCCTGCCAGGAACACTATCGCTGCAGTAACAATTACTGATTTGTTACACTATCTCCTTCAGAGTTGCATTCTTAAGTAATTTCCTTGATACAAGTTCTTACAACTTTATTTTTCTTCTTAATTGAATTTAATTCGCTTTTTTCCTCCTAACACAAAAGAAAACACGTGCAATTAAATGAATATTATTTTATAAAATAATCATTTAATTGCGCATTTAATTTGAGAGATTATAAGTAGAGAGTGCATTTCTCTCTCTACTTATAATCTCTCAGAAATATTTGTTTAGCTTAATAATCATAACGAAAAATATCTAAAGATATTATTAGAATGATAAAATTGTATACGTACGAACTGTATTTATAATTTAAAGTAATTTTTCTTTACTTATTTTTACGGCGAAAAGTTTGTTTCCCTGCACGACTATCGAAACGAGAGGAGAAAGTACCTTTACAAAAATATAATATAAATTTTAATAGCAATTTCTTCAATTTAGAAACGTTATCGTCACTTAAAATCTCTCAGAAATTCTAAAAATTTTATCATTACGAGTTTGTATTTATGTATGTTTACTATTTTAAAAGTAAATTTTTATAAAACGCGAAGTTGGCTTCTCTGCACGACTGAATGATGCGGAGGAAGAGGAGGGAAAAAAATACGTTCGCCAACTGATTTTGTTTCGAAAACGTTAAAATAAATACAAAATTATCTCATTATACTCGCTGGAGGCATGCAATATTTTGTTAGAAGCCTTAAAATTATATAAATTAGGCAATTTTGAATTTTTTAAAAAATCTAAAGAATTTTCACAGAGAAACGGGTGCTTCTCTGCACGACAGGAAAGCTATACAGAGAAAACGATCATAGAAAAGTTAGATCCGTTTCAAACGTATATATATATATATAAATTAATAATATATGCAATAATTATATAAGTTAATATTTAACACATCGAATCTGCTTGATTGACTTTAATAATAATTTATTTATCCTTCTAAATTATAATTTTTTTCTCCTTCTGTCAGAAAACGAGGAGAGAAAAACTATATTTAGGATATAAAAAGGAATAAAATCTTGCACATTTTGTCAATAAAGTGGCATCAGTTGGGTCTATAAATGGGTGCCAAACAAAGCAAATTTCGTTCTAGACAATGACTAGTTCTAAAATTTCACGCTAATTTGAGTAGTACATAAATTACAGGGCTTAATGCCCCTTAATTAAAGATTCCAGTTCTTTTGCGAGTGCACTAATTACATAGTGGACTTACTCACCATAAACACAGGAAATGCAGTACTGTAGCTAATGTCATTAGTAGAGATGTGAATTTTTCATCACACTCTTCTTCCCAGTATTTTTCATAAACCGAGCATTCTACACTTCAGCTAGAAACTGGATATTTATGGAGACTCTCAAGGTTTGCATTTCTTAATACGCCAACCAATTTGTTATGCTCTCGAATTTTATCGACCGCAGCAATCTTTTTGATAAATATTTAAAACGCTCGTTAACGAGACAATAATTAGAAGGTTATGAATCGAAGAGAGAGATGTTGTAAATATAGGATTCGATAATGTAACATTTTCTGATTGTTAGAGGGTGCAAAACTGTTAGAGAGAGAGAGATGCTGAAAGATTCTCTTTTCTTTAATAAGTGAAACATTTTTTTCCTCTTTTCTGATTTGTTAAGACGAAGATTTGTAGTTCTTCCTAACAAATTAAACATTAAATTCGTACTCTAACTGCAGGATATACAGGAGAGAGAGAGAGAAAAAAACGTTATCGGGATATCACGTCTTTCTCCAATTAAAAAAGTTTTCCTGCTTTTCAGAAAAAAAAATAACTGGATATACTGAAGAAGATGGAGGATAAAAAAGGAGAAAAATTGATTATTTTAGTGAAATTTCATCACTTTTCTACAGAACATCCGATATCTTCATCATCAATTATAAATAGTGAAGCTAATCAAAAGCTGTAGAGGATCAGCTCTAGAAGAAGAAAAAAGAATAGTAGTAGTTATACATGAAAAATAGATGGATGAAGAAGAGGCTCCTTATTAGATTCCGAACGTGCAATTTAACATGGAGAAATATGAGGTCTCAAGGCAGATATACGTTATGAGGTAACAGGCTAGCAGACAGACTAATGAGGCAAAGGATATGGTTTGACCCAAGGCGTCCACGTTGTGTAAAAAGGAGATAAATCATATCCTTCCACTCCTATGTAAGAGAGAAGAATGCATTAAGTTAATACACTCGGTAAAGACAACTCTATTCTTTAGCTTTCACTTTTAAACGGAACAGGTGTTTGCCATCTCAAACGTTTCGGATTTTAAGTTTAATTAACTTAAAGTGTTTTTGAACTGCACGATTTCGTTTCTGTCTTTAATTCCTTATATCATCTGTCAGAAAGAAGATGAAATGTCATCTTTAAACGAGCTATCCCCACTATCGATGGTACGAAACACGGAAAAGGATGCCCCTATCTGCAAAGGAAACGACAAGACGTCAAAAATGCCGGTTGGGATGATGCGGATGAAACGAGAAACTAGGATCCGTAGAAGCTGGATAGAAGGGGATGGAAAAAAATACGTCAACTGCTCGGTTGCTTATCGGCGGAGAACATGTGTCTGCATTAAGTTTTGGACCGAGTCGGAAAATAACTGGATGGGTTATCGGGGAAAGGAGAGCATGACGATCACAGTCAATCATCTTGGTGGGTTATAAACAACTCCGCTTCTTCTCCTTTACAGAATAAAACAATATTTAGGTCGGTTTGCCTATCTCACTCCAAGTTTCGAGTTTATTCTTTGCATTTTTATTCAACAAAGATTTTTACCATCCACCCACGGTTATAATTTTTCTATTTTTACATTAATGTACGTGTTTATACATCCTTCGCAATAATTTCTCTATTCATACGGTTTTGTATACATAGTAAATTATCTCTATAGGCCTACAGCAATTTCTCATTTATCTCTACAATAACTTCTTTAGTTTAAACTCTACTTAAGTTATCCTCGTATCGAAAATAGCAAATTCTTAGTTCTCAAAGAACAACATCTCTCATGATAGAGTATGGAACAAAATAAGAAATATTATTAGTGTATAAGGCAAAAAATTGACATTACTTGTTACAAGGAATTTTAAAGCAATTCTTGCACTGTACGCAGCTTTTTATTATTTGAATATTTTAAAACTATTCTTCCACATTTCTGATAGAGGAAGTACTCATTTTTCGTTCATAAAGTTATTATAGGATGCTAATGCAATTCTGCAGCTAGAGAGTCAATAGCAGATAACAATTATCACAAAGTTATTGGATAATTAAACAGTTTTACCGAATTTATGCGTATCGACTCGATAGAATTCTAATTTAATGCCAATTTAACTGACAAAGTAAACGTTTTTCACAATTTTTCAATTCTTCTACCGAAACCTTGTTTTAATTTGCCATAGAAATGTACTTTTGCATCTCTTAAATTGCCTGACGAATCTTCTTCATCTCTCTCTTTTTACTTCTATCGCTCTCTCTCTCTCTCTCTCTCCTTCCCCTTAAAAATCCATTAAAATCGGATAAGTTATTAATTTTAACTTATTTTGACGCGGTAAGAAAAAGTTATATAAAATTTACATTTTAGAAATATTTATTTTTCTTTTCAAATCTTTGATAAATTTAATTTTCATATCCCCAAGTTGATTCGGTAACATTAATATAAATTTACATTTTTACTTTTTGAATTACTTTATTTTTGTTTTCGAGCATTTGTCGATGACATCTTTTCATCGATTTAGTCGTTAGTTGAAATATAAATAGCGAATTAATGATATAGATATATATATTATATATATGTGTGTGTGTGTGTGTGTGTGTGCGTGTATTATCTAATCTTTAACAGAAAAAACAGTACAGTAATGAAATTTTATCACTGTAGTAGTATGTGCTATTGGTGTATTAGAGATTGACCGGTCACCATCTGTGTGAGATTCTGGGTCAGTTTGTTCTGTAGAGGTGTGCGGACACTCTAACGACTCAATTAGAAGTGCTGGCTTCGTAACAAAACTGTTTCAATCTTGACTTTATTTTTTCTTTTCTTCTTTATTTACTTACATGAGAGAAAGCGTTACACGCATCTTAACGTTATTATTAACTATTTAAAGAAGTAAATTAAGTTTATAATTAAAATTTCAGGACCGTCTACAGAGATCTTTACAAGGCTATCCTTTCGAGAATAAACACGCGTAGTAGCAGTAGTAGTAGTATAGTAAGAAAATAATTAACTTTAGTAGTTTAAAAAAATAATAATAATTACTTAAACTTACATTGTAGATAAAGAACAGTTCCTGTCACAAGTATGAAGACGAGCACCAGAACTCCCAAAACCAATAAAGTAAGCAATAGGTAGACACTCCTTCTCCTCCTCCTGGTCGTTGTTTCGACTGGTTGAACGCATTCATCTTTCTCTTCCCCGTATTCTATCTTCAATGCCATTGACAGTCAATTAAGATTTAAAAAAAAACGAAACAAAAACCCAAAAAGAAGAATTTTTTTTCGCTTCACTTCATTTTCGTTAACATTTTCGGTTGTATGCGAAAAATATATATTTTTTTCAAAATTATTTTTGTGTGTAGAGAAGAGAGATGTAGAGTTTTTAATCAGGGGCGATTGAGGCTGTTGCGAGCGTTAGAAAGTTGGCAGATGCTGTTGCGAGTCGAGTCAACCGCTCCGTTGTGTAGCACGGCGTGCTTCTGCTGTGTATATATAGTAGTTGCCAACCGTACAAGCTCAGCATTCGGCGCCGATGGCAAGTTTGACACGGCGCCGACTCGGACTGTACCAGAGGTAGAAGTTAACCTCGTTTTGGTATGCCTGCTATGTGAGGAGTAAGTGCAGTAAAGAGGGTGTTTTGTCGTGCGGCACCTTGGTTACTGTGCTACGATTTCTCTCGGAATGCCACAACTCCCCAATACAACACTCAAAACTATCATTTGAACGCGCCTTTGCCTAATTACTCGTGTGTGTGTGCTGCGATGAAATTTAAGGCATTGCAGTTAACCCGATAATTAAGCATTAATTTATATACCGATTTTTTTTTTCTATCTAAAAATAGGAGAATTCCCAAAGATGCTCAACCTCTAAAGCGAACGAGATGATAAAAATATCAGAAGTCGTGCACTAAACAAATTTACGAGGTGTTGGCTAAGCGATATCGCATGTTTATCTTATGTTATATTGTAATAAATTATTGACCTTTAAAAAAGATATCTATCCAGGTAACAATCAATACGGGGTTACTAAAAATAAATGTGATAATTTTCAATGGGGGTTCTTTGCCTGTTTGTTCTTCCATCCGGTTTTAAACGTACGTTATAAACATGCGACACTTATTAATTTGTGCTAAGTAAGCTATCTACCATGTTGCTTTGCTAATTACTTTTAATCTAACATGAGAGTAACATCAATCCAGATAGCACTCTGTAAATCATTAAAGACTGCAGTTATTCATTAAGTGAAATAAGTGCTGATGATGCAATATTATAAATTTATGTTTAACAGGCATTTTACGCATTTCTTAATCGTTTAGACCATTACCTTTCTGATGATGATGTGCTTAAAATGTTTTAATTCTTGTAAGGAAAGGAAATGCTTGCGTTGATAGATGCTACATCCTGTATTGTTGCTAAATTGGGAAGGAATATATTGACACACACACGAACACCTGGTCTTTTTTAGCCACTTTCACTGTGTTCGTATATAAAACACTGGGGATGCTCTTTATCTTCCTCATCCCCCATCTCGGTGAATAGAGATTTTGGAAGCTGTTGTCTGTTTACTAGTTAGTTTCCTTATTAACTAATTGACAATCGTGATTTGGCACGTTATGATTAATTCTGATCAAACTCTTATTGTGCATGTTGCATATTAATATGAATAATATGCATTCAAATACATTCCAGCTATTGAAAACTAATATACAATATAGATATGCTTACCTGTAGAAAGTTGCAAATTGTTGTAACAGCTCATGAAGCATATGGCGTGTTTAAGCAAAGGAGATTATTAAAATCAAATTTTTTATTTTTTTACTTTCTATGTAGCACGTAAATATATTCCGTTACGACAGTCAAAGTATAGGCTCTATGTAAAATGACAGAACTCAATTTAAAGTTAATGCAATTTATAGAATTTTATTCAATATATCGAGTCATAGAATGAAATTCGTGTTTAATATTTTAGATCACTGAATAACTTTTAGGATTAGAACCTATTCTAGAATTTATATTATAGATATTAGATTCTGTAATAAAAGTTTAAATCTTTAGCTTACCTAGAATATATTTTGTATTTAATTAATTCTTTATATATTATATAGGAATCATTAATTTCTATAATTTAAGTAAAAAATGATTTTCTAGAAATTTAATCAGTTTCACTTAAATAACAATTTTTCTAGAAATTTATTCAGTTTCACTTAAAATAGTCATTTTCTAGAATTTAAATCAATTTCTAGAAAATGGTTAAATATCTTAACTTCTACAAGAGTTGTATATTTCATTTAAAAATTCTAGAATCTTTCTAAAATTATAAAGATTCTAGAAAGATTAAGATTAATTTAAGTGTTTTATTAACGTAAAAGATATAGAATATATTTATACGTGTTCTTATTCTGCAAATATGAAATTTAGATTTTTTTTTAACTCGAGCATTTGTATTAAAGAACAAACTACAAATTCTGGAATATAATTAATTAAATTTTCTTTTCTAACTGTTTAACCAGAATTATTGTTTTTCTATACATTGTATAGATTCACAAATGATAGATATATTAATGAAAATTTGGTTCAAGAACTATTTTGCTTGATAATCTTTCTTTTTAAATTGATTATTACATTTATTTACGCAAGCATATAGAAACTATAAGCTTTTCTTTTAGATAATATACAAGTTCTAGAACTTTTAGACTGATATATTCACGAGTTTCTGTATCTCAGAATGTAAATGTTCTAAATTTCATAGCATGGAAATTATAACATGTTCTAGCAATCAGTGCTGGAAAAAACTCGACTTTTACTATAAGCGGAATACAATGCACCGTTCAAACCTCCATACCAAACCATTCAGAGATCAAAACCCCATTTAAACAATACATCAACGTTAAAGTAAAAAGGTTTTGCTATTATATAAAAAAAAATATTCCTTTATAATACAAAATAATGCGGCATTCGATCACAACTACTGTTATCGTGCAATCATGCAAAGTTAAAAACTATTCACTGCAACCGTATCAGCATTTGTCACGCAAAATAATAAACCCGATATTCGAAGAAAAACTTTCACCCACTTTCTCAAAATTGACTTCATCTTAAAAGTTAAATCTAGCGAAAATGAGATTGTTTCATATTTTTTTTTTTTCCTTTTTTACTATTTTGTCTTTCCTTTTTTTTTCTTTTTTTAAAGACCAATTGATTCGAAAATTCTTCAACAACACAAACCATAATATATATCTGTATATCTAGACGCAGAAAGTAAATTGATGTGAATTCCTTTCCGAGTTTCTCCCATTCTATACTTTGGTCTGGTCGATGAGATCCCCGTTGTAAATACATCGACATCAGTTAGAAAGCGAACGGAATCTCTCTTTTCCAATACTTTGGTTGTAGAACACGTCCACAGTATTGAATGACAATCGTTCTTATTTATTTAACCAGTAAGCAATGCGGAGTTATGAAAAAACCCAAATCATTTTCCTTCAAGATATTGACTCGTATATGCTGATGTATTTATTCATCACATGCAACATTTTTCCGCATTTAGAAACAATTAAGTTCAGTCCTCTTGGAGGGAAAAAAATAGGATAGGTACTAAATGAAAGTTTTTTCAATTTACGAAACTTCACGTACTTTCTGTACTCTTTTTTTTTTTAATTTTCTTTACGAAATGCGCTCTGTCAATCACAGAAAGACATTTTTTCGTGTTACAGTAACCGCACTTTATGATGTAGTTTCGGAAATATTCTCCATGCTACTGTTGCCGAACACGTGCAACGTATTGAATGACAATCGTTCATGTTTATTTTACAGTAAGCGTGCAGAATTTCGAGAAAAAAGAAGACATTTTCCTTCAAGGAAGTGTATTGAATCCCATGCTATATATTCATTTCGTGCAACACCACACACACACCGTTTTTAAAATAATTATTTTTCTTCGAGAAGAAAAATATTTATTATTAAATAGATAAGTTAGATTTTCTTGCCAAATGTTCTTTGTCGTGAAGAAGTAACATCGCAATAATAATAATTCCTTTGTTAACTCTAAGTTTCTAGGATGACTTTAGGAAATATCTGTAATTCTTCAGTTGTAAAACACTTCTTTAATAATGAACGATGATCGTTCTTATTTATTTAACAGAAACATTCGAGTTACGAAAACAAACTTTTTCACCCTCTGTTGTAAATGTATTGATTATCACGTTGACGTATTTTTTTCATCGCAGGCATCATTTTCCGAATTTAAAATAGAATATTTTGACAAAAATAAACGTTAAACGACTTGAGCAATTTATGAGTTTTCCAATTCTGTAGTTTATTTGGTTTTTGTGTTTTCTTCCAGCAACGTGCTTTGTCTTGCCTCGACATACTTTGTCGACAAGAAAAATATAAACAATCCTGTAATGTAGTGAGTCTGAGATGTGATTATGAACTCATCCTATTCCTAGGATTACTTCAAGAAACATAGAGCACGTTTACGGTATTGAATGACAACTGTGAGCATTGCGAGTTACAAAAAACAATATTTTTCCTTCCAGAAAAGTATTGATTGCTATGCTGATGTATTCATTCATCGCATGAAAGAATTTTCTACATATAAAATAATTACGTTCTTGACTTGTTCAATTTATGAACGTCGTTCTTAAAGAAGCGTAGTTGGACTTTTTATATTTTCATTCGAAATTCTCTCTGTCAATCAGAAAAGACAATCCTTGTGTACTAGTCTGGGATGAGGATGGTGCTGTTTTCCCTAGGGTGACTTTAGGAAACGTCCACACAGAGGTAAAGAGAGGATTTTACCTCTACTCATCTATTTCCTGTAATCTTAGCTTGCCGCAACTTATCTCAAGCGTTGCAATCCGAATCCCATCTTCTGATACTGAACAGATGTATCGGCCAGTCGATGAGGCCTCTGCTATGAAGTGGTGTCCCAGCTGTCAAGGATGGAGATAGCCACACTCGACTTTATCCTTTGCCACTTTAAAAACCCCACGGTTTGATTAAAAGTTAGCGATTTACATAATTCCACTTTAAATTTGCTATCCTTCTTACCAAACTAGCTATTAGTACGAAGGCTTTGAAATTTAACGGGTGATTAAATGATTTTCTTCACTCTATCTTAAGATGTATCGACAAAACCATTAAATGTGGTTATTTATGACACATTTACTCTTCGTGTGCCACTTCTCATTCTCACTCTCTCTCTCTCTTCCTCTCCATTCAATAAATATTGTTTATCTACTTTACTTACTAAAGCAGATAAACAATATTTTACTTGTAATTTAGTAACTAATCGATAATTTAAGAGGTTGAATTATACATATTTATAATATATATATCTACCTTTCTTGTAAGATTTATCTGTTTGTTGTTTTCGCGTGGTTGACACTAGTCGGAGTTTGAATAATTTCTGATTTCAGATGCTGATTTAATCAGGAAAAGTAAATTAAATCGTATTGCTCTCCAGCGATTTTTATCTGTTAATTAATTTGTGCGTTATAATTATATTTTTGGAATGAAAAATGTAGAAAAATGTTATTCCGCAGTAAACAAACGCGAAATTTTTCTCTTGTCATCGCTCTTTCTACGAGAACAAACTAAGGAGTAAAAATATATATATATATAAAAAGAACTTCCA
>AYEL01032716.1:0-10557 GCA_000484575.1 Olivierus martensii
AAAAAAAAAAAAACTAAGGTGATATTGCACTTGGGGTGAGGGAGGAAAAGATGATTGATCGACGATAGAAGCTATATTTGGGTGGAAACTTGGCCTGAACTGTAACATGTGTCTTCCTCAGTTTCTGGCTTGAAATTGTATCTTTATTGAATCGTGTAGGTTGCACACGTAATTCGCTTTAATTTTATTTATAGAATGTTTTATTTTAAGGTTTGCCAGTGAGAAAGAGGTGAAAGAACTCACTCACGTGTTTTTTCCTCTTTTAACTACCGTTATTTTACTTTATTTTTAATATGTTAAGCAGTAGTGGCGAGTAAATATGATCACATTCTGAACGGAATGAAATGTGTGTCCTCAGGAAAAGGAAACGCAAAAATTATAGCATGCCCTTAAGAGTAGGAGGCAAACTTATGACATATAATTCTTATCGCCCCAATGGTGCGTTATCTTCCAACCATACTACTACATCTCAATTGTTGTGGTTGCATTTTCCACGTTTCTTCTAGCGAAATAATTTAATCAGAGGAATCAATAAGGTGTATTAAGTCTTTAACTCCGACTTCCGGATGCACTTTTATAATTTTAAAACGGGAATTACCGCATACAAATCGATCTTTTATCGAGAAAAGTGAATCTAATGTCTCAGAAAGTGGAAATTACTCTACTTTATCAACTTTATAGTGACGACGTAATGATAATGTTCGATATAAATGATCGGGAATTTTTTTATGACCTTCACGCAGTTCGATTCAAATATATTTTTTAAATAATATATATATGTATTTTTTTTTTACTTGAAAGATTTTAAAATGTGAACGAAGCATTTTAGAAATGCTCCTCCTGTTCGATATTCCAAGGACTCTTAATGTATAGTGAAGTTTAAGCAGTTTCGATTCACCATGAGTCGCATCAGTGATAAGAAACCGAACGACACTTTGCATTTTAGCAAATGTGGAACAAATGCTGAATTATCTGTTGAAATTGCACAATTGATCATGTTTCTCCAGTAAAGAATCGAGATTAGAGTTTTGGTTATTTTTGGGTATATAAAGATAACTCTTATTGTTTCGTTTCCGTGTCCAATTCTACTTTACTGCCTTATGGCTTTATTCAAATGGAAATTTCGAGTATTTGTTTATATTAGAGAAATATATTTTATACTCGACATACTGAACAGAAATCTTTATAAAAAAATACGTTAATCGTTATACGTTGTCTCAATATGGCAGAACGAAAATAAAATTTATCTAACAAGATTTCGCTCTAATTTCTTATTTATTTTGTTCCATTCAGATTGTAAGTAATTAATTAAAGGGTCATGAAACTGATTTTTATTCAAGGGCATTAACAACCGCTGATTCCATTACGAAACCAAAATGATGTCACACGAGTAATTAGGTAAGAAAAATGATGTCTTATGAATAAATATACGCGTAGGACAGAGAATAATGTAAACTGGTGAGAATAAAACTAAAGCTCTGAGATTGCAATCAGAAAATTAACTTTATTCAGTTTGATTGATTAATAAATCTAATAAGTTCAGTTAAAAGCGGTACCTTCAACAGTATTGTACAGAATAATCCTTATAAAAAAAATACTCGGTGTGTACGCTACTCGAATTCATTCACATCTAAGAAAGAAGGGTGGAAAAAAATCGAAGTTTTACTTCAGTATGTAACCTTTCGGTCTTCATTCATCAATAGACTTGTCCATAATAGAACTAACATGTTGAAATAAGCTTGTCGAGATTGTGATACGATAGAGGACCGATTAAAACCCCCAACCCGTGTATACACTCCAAAGTTAGGAGCGGAGACATAAAATTCCAAATTTCGAAAAGAAACCGAGTCTAATGTTATTGGATACACCAGCTGCTTTCTTGGGACGTCATTTGGAGAAATTTTTGATATATGGGTGCACATAACTTTCACACTGCTTCCTGATGTGGCCACCAATATATAAGCGAAGTTTTGTGGATTCCCTAGGACGTTTCGGAATTTCAGATATGCATTTCTTTTTTTTTTCTTGTTTTTTTAACTTATATTCTTTTTCCGTAGTCTGTCAGAATTTTGCCATTTATAAAAAAGAAAACGTTTAAAAATAAATAAAAAAAGAAGTCGAGCGGACAGCGCATCAATTAACAATATAATTCGCTTAATGTGTGCGTGTCATGTGTCCCGAAGAGAAATCACAAAATTAATTAACTGTTGGTTTAAAACGAAAATCGCAGAAAATATTCTTTTTTTACATTTTTTTCTGAATTATTTATTAGTATTACACTATTACTACGTTAATAAATCACTAATTTAGTAAATAAGTATAAATTTAAATCAGTTTGAATCGGCATAATCCCAATTAACGCGTACGGGTATCGAGGTGTGAAGTTTCAAAATTAATTAACTCTGAGTTTTAAACAAATTATTCCTGTTTTAACATATTTTATAATTTTTTTTTATCCACCAGGACTTTACTTGATGCTACTACATTAATAAACGTCTATTATTTTCCGCGGATATGAATTTATAATCGTTATAACTCTCCTTGAGAGAACAGCATTGGCAGTGATTCTTGCGGATTTTTTAAAAAATGTTTAGCATATTCATGAGTCCACTACAGTAATATATTCTTTTAAAAAATTGTTAATAATTTTAGCAACGTTTAAAACGGCTCTGAGAGCATTTTTTACTCGTTTAAGAGTAAAGAATCGGCATCAACAAAGCCAAAAACGAGTAAACTTATTCTAAATATATACTGCACCAAAATAAACTGCACAGGATATGTATATATATATATATATATATACAAGAAAAAAAAAAAAAAAAAAAAAAAAAAAAAAAAAAAAAAAAACAAAATAAATTTATTGAAATGTCCGTATAGAAGAAAACGTTTTGGTGAATTTAAAAAAAAAGAAAAATCAAACCAGGCGAAAGAGAAATACGCAAAAAAAAAGAAAAAAAATCTGTGTCATTTTAGCAGCTGTATATCCGAAGTGATGTAGAAGAAGAGCATCTTTTTGTGTCACAGTGCAAGTAACCATATAGCTGAACTGACAACCTAACAATATCCTTCTCAAATCCAAATACGAGCAAAAGAATAAGAGTTTTATAACATACAGGATACTTATATACGTCTATATATATATATATATATATATTCGATATTTATAGTTGAGTAAGATGGATTCTATCTGAAAGAAGCAGTTTTCAATCCCGACATTATTAAAAATATAGAAATATAGTAGTGATTGCTAAAATTACCTTTTTTTTCTTATTCTTCTTGCTAGAATATAAACAAACATCGAATAATGCCGATATTCACCACTAGATGGCCGAGTAAAACATGTTATGTAAAATACATTATTTTAAATTTTTATAAATAAATTGTAGAAATATTTTAATTTTTCTTATAAAATTTTATTGAATTTTTATTTGCATTATTTTTGATGTGTGAAAATTTTTAATTTTTTAAAAATTAAATAAGCAAATTTTATATTTATTATTAAACACCGTTATTATTGTTAATAATCGCGTAATAAAAAAGTGGTGTCGTTTACAGGATTTACTGCAGTGGCGGCGATATTGAGGTAAGTAAAGCTTTATTATATTATACAATAATGAGGAAGTGGATGCACGGATTGGTTACACTAGGGTAGAATTATAGTAGATAACTGCCATTAAACGTTAGCTATTATGCTAATTAGATCGGTTCCTGTTACAATAATATATTATCCCTATAGAAGCATAACTGAGTTATATAGATAAGTGGAAAATCGTTATAGTTTGCCAAACTTCGCAAACCCGCATCCGAATGCTCTGCTTCCGTGAGTTAGTAAAAATATCGGTTCTATGTTATAAATACCATTAATCATGTTCACGTGATACAGTTGGGTAACAGGAGGAGGCCAAGTATTGTCACTGTTTTTCCCCCCTATTGAATACATTGTGCCACCTGTTCAGTTCGATGAAAGAAGTATTGTAGTGGAAGGAAGAAAAGGGGGAAAAGGACCGTGATTGTCTTTCTTTCTCTCTGCGTGTAATATGATAAAAGAAAAAAAACAAGCAGCGAAAGAAAAGAACACCCACCCACTCTGTGCTACCGGTAAGAGGTTGGTACGATTTCTGTTCTACTTTTTATCTGATCGATGTTTGGCATTGGTCAACCTTCTCTTTCTTGACGCCTCCGCCATCTGAAGTCCAGGTTTATATAGATCGATCCGTAGTCTGTGGAGAAATTCACTTGATTAAATAGAAAACCGAGAATAAATGTTGGGTTTGTGGTTGTAAAATGACTGCTTTGTATTGATGGTTCTCTTACACGCAACTGTCATTTGAAGGCATTCTATTAGAAAGTCCAAAAATCTTTTTACATCTTCTTATTGAAAAATCGTAAAGAGTGCGATGCAAAACAACGATTTTCTTGTCAGTAAATTTATACTTCTAAAACTCGAGATTTTCTACAGTAACTTTTGCGTATTTTTATTTCTCCGATGCCAAATATATAGCAATATTTATTTTAGTGTCACGTCATCCGACTGATACGCCCTAATATTATTTACAGCAATTTTAATGGAATTTTCTAGTATTTACTCGGAATAAATTTAAAATAAATGCGCGAAAGGCAAAGTGGATTTTTGTAAAACCGACCGTCCCAAGTTAACAACATTCTATTTTGCCAGATCAAAAGAAAATTAAATTAGAAAATGGTAAAATTGCAATTTTGCAAACTGATCGGAAGAGCAATTTATTTTAATCTATTTTAAGTATGGTTACAGTTGGAGCGTAACGTTCGAAAAGTTATTATTAAAACAAAACTGCTCAAACAAACTCTATGCAAGTTTGGGATTTAGTCGGAAAATATCAACAATGGCTCGATAACAATAACAAGAGAAAACTTTATTCATATAAAGATAGATTCAGCTGTTTCGTACATAATATTGTAAATTAATATCAAACTTTTGAGAAGAGAAGAGACGGTTCAATATCGAATTCCATTCCAATTGAATCCGGTCCGGTCGGTCAATAAGCAGTTATATTGTGCACAATCGAGTGAATACCGCAGATTGCTTTGTCACGCTTTCCGGGATTGTTTAAATGGTGATAATATCGCACTTCACAATGCAAACCTCTCACACGGATCTAATATCGCTTTGGCTTTTTTTCTCCTTTTCAAATATGAGAGAGAGAACGGAAGAGAGAAGGGAGAAGTTAATTTAGTAGGAAATCTCCATGAAATTTTCATTCTAAACTGTAGATAAGACATAAAATTATAGATTTTTAATTAAGTTTTGTGCACATTAAGCATAAACTTATCTATAAAAGTCTAGGCAGGCACAACTCCGCCCAATCTGTGCGAACATCATTGTTAATGTCACCGTACGATCTCCGTGTTCATATATAACGTTAATGCGTTGCTTACAGGGTATTTATCACTTCATACTGAATGGAAAATTTCTACATCTATTTAAATGGTATCGTTCCGTAATCCCTCATCTCTTCCCTCTCTAGCTGCGATTAATTTCCGCGCTCATACTACCTCTAAAATATTCTTCACCGATCAGAAAACATTCCATTTATTTGTAAAAATCAGAATTTGTTCAAACTCCACAATCAATTTTTCCCATCTGAATCCGAAAGAAGGATAAAGTGGGGCTTAAAGGACTCTCCGAAGATGCAAAGTCGTTTATATCGTTTTTTTTCTTACCCCCTTTTCTTCCTTCTCCACTTCGTGAGATATAACGTTTTTTTCATTAATCATAAATATGTAATTTATTTCTAAAAATCAGAGTATTTACATAAAAATCGTAAATAGTAAAAGAAGAATGCAAAGAACGATTCCAGAGCTTAAAAAAAAAATCTTTCTCGACTTGACAAATTTATTTTATCTGCTTAACAATCATCATCACTCTTAGCGTATCACATTATCATCCTCACAAATTATATATTTATAAAATAACACTTTTCCTTCATTAATCACTTCTCCTTTTACCTTTTATTACCTTGGTAGTATGGTCTGTAACTCTTAGATTCCATTAATCACCGTTCTCCTAATATATTTTCTTCCGAAGTTAAAAATTTAATTAAAACTTTTAAAAATAAGTACAGTTTATATATATATATATATATTCTGCAAAATTGACTGTTACTTTCTCGGTACACTCTATGCAAATCCTTATATTTTCTTTTACCATATAACTCTTCTGGTTACCAGAAACAACGTGAATTATTAAGAACTAAAAGAGTTTAGTAGTTTCCATTTAAGTCTACATCACAGGGCGAGTGTGCAAAACGTGATTTTCGTGCAGACGTTATTCATAAGCACATACTTGCGAACTTCGCCATTTACACTTACGAATATCCCTCTTACTACATTAAGAATAATTCTGCAGCTACAGACATATAAATGATTGCAGTTTAATCCGAATAATTTTTTAAACTTAAAAAGAGAATTTTGATGCGTGTTCCAGTGGATGATCACCATTTTCCATCATCTCGGAGGAGGGAAAAATATAGTTTTTTATAAGTATATCGATAAACCTGATAAATATTTATGAGGAACGAACGTCTGGTGTAAACAATTTTCGTAATGAGAATGTAATTGTTAAAATTACTTGGGATTAAACGGGATTAATCGAAATTTTAAAGAAAAATTCGAAATTTCCCCTCCACTGTTTCTGTTTTTTTTTACGCTCCGAGGAAATATTTATGAAGGTCAAATGCTATCAGGAGCGGGTAGAAATAATTTCCTGATACCAGATACAATGGAGTAAATCCCAATGCAGAGAACTATCTCGATCAGTCACAGCAGATAAAGAGTTCAATCTCCAGTACTGAACGTGAACTTACATGGCAATGGGTGAAAGAAGTTGGAAAGATCGAATCAATAGTCACCACATTGCTCTAACTCTGGGTTCCGCTCTGTGCGCGAAGAAACACTATCAGGCGCTCAGCAGTGCCTTTCTACCCAGCCCTGGGGACCGTGAGAAGACTACATATTCACCAAGTGGGTATCTATCCCTCTTTCACGCATAGCAATTAGGATTTGAGATGCATGATTTTCTAACTCTGAATTTGATACAATTACAAACTTGCAGTTTCTATTACTTTAAAAATTGAGATTTTTTAACGTGGAATAGATTAGGGGCATTAAAAAAAACTGGTATAGTTTTTCTCGCCATATAAAGGAGCAGCGATGTTTAGAACATCGTCAAACCAAACCGGAATTGAATTAGTTTGGAACATCAACGATGTCAGAGCAGAGGAAAAGGAGACAAGCGTGTGTTTGGCGAGCGGATATCCCGATCTCGACACGCAAAATGTTTTACTGTCGTTTCTTCCGTCGTATGTCAACATGGCTGTCAAACAATGTTACTCAGACAGAAGAAAAGGAGGGGGAGAAAAAAGTTAGTGCGATCACTTAAATTACCACTCTCGCCGGAATATGCTGAACAGCAACGGAAGAAAGAAAAAAAAATGGTTTTGCTTTGTAAAAGTGCAATTTAGACGAATTTTATGAGGCATATCTCATCGTGTGGATAAATGTGGCAAGCCATACAACCGCCAATTAATCATCTTCTGTTTTAAATAGCCGGATATAACAACATCTATGTCTCAAGAGATAAAAATCTTGTAAAAAAGATACGATATGGTCGTAAATGCGAAGATAAGATATCCCAATATTTATGAATGAAGTTTTGCACGTAACAACGATGTTACTTGAGAAATTCATTTTTACTGTTCAGAAAAAAATTAAATTTTGTAACACGTTTATGTTGTCAGTCGAAAATCTCTGGTACTTTTTTATTTGAATATTTGCATAAAACAATATGACACAAGTATTATAAGTTTAAGAAAGATATTTTGCATCTTAAAAAAAAAAAATAATAATGAATCTCGAGAGTTTTCCTGTTTTCTCATGAAATGCGGAAATATATAAGAGAGAGAGCGGAAAAATAATATGTAGGAAGGTGTGATTCTTAATTTCATTACTTGGAAACCCAACTGTAGCTTCAGGCTACAGGTAAAGCTATAATTCTTATACATAAACATAAATGCCCATGTTCAGCTATTATATTATCTTCCATGAACAGTAACGCAATTAAGAATCCCATGTTGAAATTTTTCTTCTCCTTAGCAGTTTAGCTCATTTCCTACCTTCTTTTCTTGCATCATAATTGAATTAGAAGCTAAACATTGCTATTAAGCATCCATTTTAATTGTTTAAATTCCGAAACTAATCTAGTTCTTGAGTATCAATTAATTTTTCCATTTTTCAAAGCGGAAAAAAGAAATTTAAAAAAGCAGAGTTTGCTTTTTGAGTAAACTTAAAGCAAATCAGTAAACTTTTAATTTATAATCAAAGAGGCTTATCTTTATAATCACTTTAAGAAGTTACAATGCATAAACTCAACTCTATGCCTTCTGAGAACGTTTAAAAAGTGTTCACGGATCTAATGCAATTACTTAAAAAAATAATAATAATAAATTTTGAAAGCAAGATATTTATTCCACGATGCATTATAAATATCAAAAGAAAATTAAATTTAGATGAGAAAATGTGATAAAGATAATTTTTTTCTTCTTCTTCTTCTTCTCTTCTCTTCTTTGAGAATTTTAAGTTATAAATACGTGAATGCTACGATGATTAGAAAACTAGCAATAAATTTTTCTGAGTAAATTGATATACATGAACATAATTTTTACGCGGATAATCCAGTTAAAAACGAATAAATCATTCCTCGCTAAATTCGTAATTTCCTTAATCTAACATAATTTTTAAAATATTGCTCTATTAGAGGTGTTAATGTTTTGAATTTTATCTCTCTCTTTCTCTCGCCTCCGCCCAAATTTCACTGATTCGTAAATTTCCACTACTTGTACTTATTACTCCTACATTTTCATCACTCGCGTTAACGACCTTAAATTTGTAAATTTAAGTTTATTAACGTAAATAATTTATGCATTATTATTATTAAGATTTTTTCGCGCATTACTGCGAGTTTACAAGATTCTCTCGCTTTTTTTTTTTTTTTTTTTTTTTTTAACCGTTAATCCTTGCTTTATGTGGCTTTTTTTTTTTTTTTTTGTTTTTGTTTTTAAACCGTGGCAAACGTTTCAGAGGTCAAAAACTCTCTGTTTACAAGACATTAAACAATAAAGCCGTGGTACAATTAAAATTCAATTTTCGAGGTGGTTAAATTCGGGTTTTTATTGGCAACACACAACAATGAAGCTATTGGCGATGTAATATAGCGCATCTTGAATATCAAGAAGAGTTTTCTTTCATCTCTTCCTTCATCAACATCCATTCTATTGATACTCCACAGGCTCAAAGCCAAATACGCCCGAGGAAGAAGGGGAGGGGAGCATTACACGTCATTAAGGATGGTGAGAACGATGACACCTCGGAAATTGCACGTCCCTACTCATAATGGTAGCCTTATCCATACTTTGACTTATCGTCTCCATTCGGAGAATTCTTACCAGATAAGTGACATTTCGATCACGTGATGGATGCATTTCCACTAAATCTACCTCATCATCTAATATTTACCATTTATTTTCGACATCTGTCATCGCTCTTCGGGTTGCGGCCTTTTTAAGGGAGGAGGCGGAGGAGTTCAGCATCCTCTATCTCTCTCTTTCAAAGACGAGCCATCTTCATCTTCCTTCTTCTATAAGTGATTTTTAATTAAATTATGACGAATAAAATCTATTATGTTATTCGCAACTGATAATCTTCCTTGTTATTATGCCCATAGGCATATTTGTGGCGGAATGTTTATCGAGTTAAATTAATTAATTTTCTAGGAACTTTAGCGTTAATTACGTTTATCTCCAGCGCATAAATTATTTATGATTTAATGAAAAAAATAATATAATAATGCCGAGAAAATTAATGAAGCATAATTTTGCATTAATATATCTCCTTTTAACACCATTATACTTAATATTCTACTACTTAAAACATTAAGGAAACAAAATTTTAAAAATTGATGAATAAATTTTCGCGTCGGCGCAAGCGACATGCGACGCGAAATTGGAATTTATTTATTTTCATTAAGTGCAAACTTGTTTTCAGACATTTTTAAGAAACGTAAAATATTTATTTATTTTCTAATCTGAAATTTTAAAAAATAAAATGCAGTATTATAAAAATTTTTCCTTGCTTGAAAGAAAAAAATATATATATATTTTTGTAAAGTAGACAATAAGGAGAAAAATCTAATAAAAAACAAGAAATTATTAACAGAAATTTAATTTTGGATTTTTTGCTATACAATGTTGTGATATTTATTTTATTAAAAAAATTTATTAATGATAAAATAATTTTTTATTATTATAAACAAGAAAAATAATTCATAATTTTTCATTAAATTTTTTAATAATATATTTAATACTTTTATTAAATTTAACAATGTTTACGCAGCGCAAGCGACGGGCGACTCAACGCGAACACAAAAAGTTAAATAATTAGAAAAATCTTTTTAACTTAAAACTTAATTATTAAATAAAATATTTATAAATTTATTTTAAAAAATTTCAGAGTAATTTATAACAT
>AYEL01032807.1:0-18619 GCA_000484575.1 Olivierus martensii
ATTTAAAAATAATTATTGAAATTATAGTTTAATTATAAAATATTACACTAGGTATTAATTTGGCTTAGAATATTTGGTATAATAATAATTAAATCTACTATCACATTCCTGTAATCATTACAGGTGATGCCATGCAATAAATTTTAAATTGAAATATCTATTTGATTATTATATTCTTATGTAGAACTGAAAATGGACATATTGTTCAAAAGTACTTCTTTATTAAGTTTTGTTCTTTAAAATTTGTCCTGGTAAGCAAACTTTTTATTATAAAATTATATTATAAATATATTGTTCAAAAGTACTTTTTTATTAAGTTTTGTTCTTTAAAATTTGTCCTGGTAAGCAAACTTTTTATTATAAAATTTGAAGAAATTTAAAACTGCTTGAAACACATCATATTAAACTTACGATAAACTTAAGCACAAGGAGCAGTGAGCTAAAAAGCAACGTTTATTAAACTGTAGTAAAAGCGTTTTTACTACAGTTTAATAAATGTTGCTTTTTAGCTCACTGCTCCTTGTGCTTAAGTTTATTGTAAGTTTAAATTTTTTATTGATAGGAAACTGGAACTACAACATTATTATTCAAAAGTTATTGATTTTTAATTTCTATATGTAACTTTACATGGTTAGCATTTTGCAGCATACAGGCATACATTATTATTAAGGCAGTTACAGACCAGTGGTTCTTTAACTTTCCTAGACCGCAGACTCCCTTCAAAGATCATTCGCCCTTGCAGACCCCCAAGAATTAACTCAAAGTTTAAAAATTAGCATTAAAGAATAAATGCTCGTCTTACAAATTAGTATTTTTCCAAACCTTTGTGGAACACTGGGAGGGTCTCGCGGATCCATGGGTCCGCAGATCACAGTTGAAGAACCACTGATCTAGACCATCACTGTAAAACAAATTATAGCCTTTTTTCATTTGCTAATGCATATAAAAGCCTAAAAACATATTTACACTATTATTCACTAAGTGCATAATAGCACTAAGCCTAAAAGCTCAGCAAAATGGTATATCATAATCTTCCAAGAATATCATACTATGGATGGCCATTTATATATCACTCTCTTCCAAGATAATATACCTTGGATGATCCAGGATCAATTCCAGTTCTCATACCTTCAGTTTTTCAGAGTGGCTCCTGGTCTGACCTGGCCTATCTATGTATTAATTTATGATTTATATACCTATTCTAAGTATTATTTTGCTGATAATTTCCATTTTAATATATAAAATAAGAACATGAAAGATAATTGAGAAGTTCCAAAAAGCAAGGTATGCCTATATATTGAATGTAAGTTTCTTTCATTATGGATTGTAGTATCTATAAAGTATAGTAGGTCCTTGTTTAATATCACTTCAATTAATGTAGTTTCACTATTGTGTCATGAGCAAAAACTAAATTAATTAAAAGAACAGAATAAAATCCTATTTTCTTGTTTTGTGAATAAGAGATAGAAAACATATAAGAACATAGTATTAAACTACAGGGTGTGATGTCAGTCAGTTAACTGCTATTATTATTATTATTATTATTATTATTATTGGTTTTGTTGCAGATGTGCAAATTTGTGAAAGAGTGGGGGAAATGAATTTTAGGGAGTAGGAGAGAAGAAGACTACTGTTTGCTTTGGCTTCATTGTTAATTTAGTTTTTTTTGTACCAAGGTGCACAAAACAAACAGAGAAACTTTTCATCAAACTCTATGTGTTTGTTTTGAAGAAGTGATGATAACTTGATTGAGATTATGCAGCTGTAAAAGAATATTTCGTTTAACAATTCCTAGATATCTAATAATGTGTAGATAGTTTGCCTACTTGCTTCACCAAATAGGCAAGTTATCTACACATTAAATAAAAGGTTCAAAGAAACAGGTTCAGTAGCCAATTTAGTACAAAACCAAGAGATCTATAACATTTAAACGAAATGATAGTGCACCAATGCAAAATGTTTTTGATGATAATGACAACTTTTATGACAGAATTTGCAAATCAGTGGCTGAACATTGTTATAAACATATAGATAACAATTAGGGTAAATTTAAAAAATTTCTGTTGAATATCATTGATTTTTTAAATAAACCATTATTGGTCTATCTATATAGATTAGGGGTGGGCAACCTCTGGCCCGAGGGCCACATTATTTTATTATATCTTACATATCTGTAACTTCTCTTTTTAAAATAAATACTATCATCATCAATTATTTTTGTTTTGGCCTGTGGCCCACCATAAATTTTTCTATATGGCCCTACAAAAAAAAATTTGCCCATCCCTGATCTAGATCATGTATTTTCAGTTAACTGACTTATGCCACACCCTGTATATTGTAGCAGCTAAATCGATCATATTCACTGCATGGAAAGGTTTGACTTATTCAACTAGTGGACCAGGATTGAATACCATCTTGGAAAAATTATTTGAGGGTTCAAGCCTGACTTGTCTAGCTCCTTCCTCTATAGTTCAATTGGTCCTATCAAATATAGTTGAGATGAGATATATGATAGAAATGGCAACATTATTAGTAAATGCCAGATAACCGACTTTAAGAAAAATTAATCATGGATATAATATTTGTGAAGTATGAGGTGGTTCTACAGTTAAACTATCTAATCAGAACTGCTATACTTTCTTTAGTCTTACATATGATCCATTCAAGCACTATAAGCAGTCTAGGATAAATCAGCTTTTATTACAGTTCCTATGCACGTACAAACGTTTTCGGTGCCAATTCGCACCCTCCTCAGGTACACTCACTTAGATTAACAAGATTATTTAAAACATACACTTAGAACTTAAACAATTCTGTTCTAAACGACAATCGAATATAACAGATTAGAACAACTTTTGGCAAAACAAAACTTAAATTCTATTAACAAACACACATGCGCTATACATTATAACACATACAATGTTAAATCCATTATATACTAATATATTCTAAACTATAACTATAACTATTTATGCTATTTGTATACTTCTTGCCGACTTTTCTACCTCTTCTTCCAATCCCGCTTTACTCCGTTTTTTTCTTCATTTCTTCCCTAAGTGCGTATCTCCAAGGCCCTGGCAACTCCCAAGCTACTCTGTAATAAAAGCTGATTTATCCTAGACTGCTTATAGTGCTTGAATGGATCATATGTAAGACTATGAGGTGGTTTTTATTAGAAAATAATTTTCTTTCCCATAAATTCTAAAATATAACTGCTATGTAACATTTTCTAATAAAAATTTACACTTAAATTATATTTTTCATTAATTCAATTCCAATCTTGATCAATATACTAATGACCAGATAAAGTTACTAAACAGTATCAATTCTAGTACCAGAATAATACTATGTAGCAATGTAACCTTAACCTATAATACTAGGCCTATAAGTTTGCAGGTTTCAATTAGACATGATTTTCAGAAACTTAACCCTGAAGTTAAAGACAATTCATTGTATATAACTGTCTATTTTTCATAAATATTGTATGATATATGCATGACCTATTATAATGAATTATTATTGCTGCAATTATTATATAATCTTAATATAGTTTATGTTTTGTTTCTGGAACTATATCTAAGAATATTTTGGAACATTTATAATGTAGAACCTTGCATGTATTTGTATATATATTTTTTAGTTAATTTTTCATAAATAATTTAGCTATTTAATCATAACCAAATTATTTATTGAATTAGCAAGATTACAATTACAAATGAAATAGTTAGCCTTGTTTTATGAATTTTAACAATCCATCTGTTAATGTATGTTTTTCAACAATTTTAATTTTTATAAAGAAAACTTTTCATTATTAAAATTAATCTATCACAGCATGATTAAAACAAACATTTTATCTTATTTCACATAGTTTTTAAATTCCAATGCATTTTAATTTTTATATGTATACTAAACACAAAGTTTTATAAAAAAATTCTGTTATTTAGATATTTTATCATTAATTTAATCACATAAATTATTATTATTTTTTCTTTTCTTTTCCTTAACTTCAGATATTTTCATATTAAAATGACTCCTTATATCATTAAAGAATTAATTATTACTGTCATATGCCAATGATGGAAGTGTGTGCCATCTAATTATTACATGTACATTTTAAGCAACATTTAGTAGGTCTGACTTTGTATTATTTCAGGATGATCTGGAACAGATCATTTAATTATTACTGTCATATGCCAATGATGGAAGTGTGTGCCATCATTACATGTACATTTAAGCAACATTTAGTAGGTCTGACTTTGTATTATTTCAGGATGATCTGGAACAGATCAGTGACCTCCCCCTTTCAATGAATTAGATTGATATCATTGCAATTCTAATCCATCCATAACAGACTTCATATTTCCACTAAGGTTTAATGACATTTAATTTCAAATAATCTAATTTGTGTTTAGTAATGAGATTAATCCTTAACTACAGATGCATAATCCTAGGAAGTGCTTTTGCCTATCTTATCCCTTTTATCTTTAAAACTTCAAATTATTATATGTTTAATAATTTTTTTCAGTATCTACCTAGTTGAACGATGAGCCCAAAGAGGACGTAGTCACAATAGTTTCCCATTATATCAATATGCCATAACTTGTCCCAAGGACCTCAAGACTATTAGTGTTACACCTTAACTGTACTTTGTCATGTAAAATAAACAGCACAAATAAGCAGTATAATAAACATTATTTTATTCAATAAAAACATTTTTGGTTAAACAATATAACTATCTTCAGTTCATTCATTCAGAGCACAGTAGAAAAACACAATAGGATTATAACAATAATTCAAAAAAACATACTAAAATTCCATAGAACAATTTCAAAAAATTACATAATAAACTTAAAAGCACTATAAAGTATATAATTAAATATACAGAATTTTTTTAATAAATTGAGAGACTAATATTTTTACAAAAAATATATATGGCAGTTTATAATTTTAAATAGTAACATATATTAAATGTATGTTATACAATTTAAGTATTACAATGATATACTTATATTATTATTTAAAGCACACTCCCATGTTTCAAGTAATCTTTCACAAGTCTAGTCACTTATATTTAACTCTTTTCAAAATCTTTAATCATTCATGGAGCAAATCCTCTTCTATAGTGTTATATAATGTAGTAGTTTTTAGCTTTATTCCATTTAATGTCAATATTATATTCGTAAAATTGCATTGCTAAGGATGTCTTCATAGTAACACTTTTTATATCAATTTTTATGTTTAATTGTCTTTTATTTAAGTTCGGTTCTATAAATGCAATGTATTCTATAATGCAGATAACATCTATGAAACATACAATATCCTCATTAAAGAGAATAATATAAGTTATAACAAATGAGAGATGGAGAAAAGAGAGAGAGATATTCTGTATATAATCATTCATCATTATTTTATAAAGATCATCTTTAATTAAAACTTAATTTTTTTGTTTTATCTTCATATATAATTGTTAAACTCTCATTAGCCAACCATTCAGCAGTCATGCAGAGATATAATCTTTCTGTATAAAAATCTATATGCTTATCATTGTTAGCATTATTTGATTTAACTTCCTCAACAATTTTCCAACTTCATTTTATGAAGTTGGAGTGAAAATAAAACAAAAAATTAAGTTTTAATTAAAGATGATCTTTATAAAATAATGATGAATGATTATATACAGAATCTCTCTCTCTCTAGGCCCATTAGACTGAGAACTTCCAGCCAGGCAGACCACCCCCCAATATCATCATTTATACTACAAGCTAAAAGAACCAATAAAACATTGTACTAAGCTTTCTTATTATAGTTAAAAAATACTCTTCGTGTAAAGACATTGTTCGATCTATGCAGCCTATGAAGTTCTATACGAAGAAACTCTCTACTTCTTAAATTATGTTTTGGAACATTGATTGGAATATAGATAATATTAGGTTCATTATTAATCAACTTATCAATTATTTTGTAATCACAGATATTCATTCCAGCTAACAACACAAAAAATTGCACTAAATGAAAGTATCTGTTGAATTTCAGACCATCATATTGAATATGCCATTTTGAATTCAAAAAACTATCATCAGATTCCTGTTCTGTAATTCCAAAAACTTCATATACTTACAGATTTTTGTAAAATAGGACTAATATTAAAAGCCCATTAAATTTGTGGGCACCACTTTTATGATCCCCTTTTGAGTATAAATTTTTTCAACCAATATGTGAAGAGCTAATTTTCTCAGCAAGAAAATTTTATTGTAGCAATTTAGTTTTAATATGGTCAAGAAAACAATTTTTAAGCCATAAAATAAACATCAAAAATTTAGCTTCTGCATTGTCTACTCCATTGGAATGGAATTTCAGGTTGCCAAATTTTTTCCAAATCAGTTCAATGGTCCCTCTATAACATCTCCAAATCTCAGCTTTCTAGATCACAGGGAAGTATTCAAACCCTGTGGACGTATATACATAGTATGTATTTCCACATGTATGTATTTTTTTATTTATATAGTCAAGAATTGGGAGATTGCATTGCCACATTTCTTCTAGTCTTTTCTTCCCTCTTTTCTCATAATTTCCTGTTTTCTTCTCATTTCATCATTCTTCAAAATATTAAACTTCTAAGTAAGCCCTCTTTCTATTATAATATTGTAATATATATGACAAAACTTATCATCATTTCAAATTATAAAGTTCAAAATAAAAATAGCATTTTATACAGTATTCAACTTTTAAAAAGGTCTCAAAGTTTCTTTCAGATATTTAATAGAAAACTTAATAAAATTAGAAATTGATTTTGGCATAAAGTATAAATCAAACTGAAATGGTACTTCTCTATTTGTTATATTCAATTGTTGTTGTTGTAGTTGCATAATTTAAAACACTGTCATAGATGGTTGATATATTGCATATGTTATATGAGAAATATATTTAAAATTATATATACAGTAACTATTTTTCATTGCCTATCTTGTGATTATGTTACAATGATTGGATGAAAAATATCTAATGATATATGACTCTGGCTTAGGATACAAAATACAATATATTAGTTCCTCAAAATTTGTGTATCATTCCCATATGATTAACCAACTGAAAATCTTCTATAAATTATTTGGTATGAGAAGAACACACTATTTTCTAAACAAACATGCACATCTTGAAAACAAGAATTCTGTGTTCTGAACCACATTATTTCCTTATTTCTAGCAATATTAAATAGTATGAATGGAAAACTTGGGGCAGTAATTTATCACTAGGTGAAAATAAAAACAATATCAGATATTTCAAAGTGACATGATAGAAGGGACAAATATTAATTATTTTGCCTAGTATATAGGCCTAACTTATATACCACTATGACAAATGTGAAAATATCATCTGAGATGGTGAGCTGCACTTGTATCATCTGATGAGATGCACAAGAATGAATGAAGATATGGTAGAGTTATTTATATCTATAAGTTGATTCTTCATCAAAGTTAAATATTTTTGAAAATGAGACTTCTGAAATTTATTCAAATTTGTTAAATTCCCCTTCTTGTAACATCACAGAAAAGTTTTTATAAAATCAATTTTAATTTTCTATGAAGAATGGTACCAATATAGTTCATTTCTCAATGATTGTTTTCGGATTTTGTCTGTTATATTATTTTCTTTCTGGAGATTATGGACTAAAAAACAGTCATTAAATAAAACAGGCTAGATAAACTAACCAAATAGAGCATCCAATAATATAACTTTGCATCATCTATGTAGTTGTTTTATATGTGCAGACTAGATCCATTAGGTAGTTCTTATAAGCATATCATATATATCCTGCAATATGAAAAAAAAATTCAAATAATTAGAATAATTAACATAATTAAAGAATTAAAAACTAGAAAACTGAAAAATAATTTTATATTTAAAAAGTGCTATCTAGCAAAATAAAAATTTTTTAAATTAACTTTTTAACAATTTATTTTAAATGATATGTATAATTATAAAATGAATTTTTGGCCTCTGAATATTCTATTTCATTAAAATTATTGCTTCAAAATTTTAGAAATTTAATCAACTTTTTAAAAAATAAAACAATTCAATATTTATAAACATCTTGTAAATTCAGCATTAATCTAGAGAAAATAATTTGATCATTTCATGATAATGATTTTCATATTATTGAACATAATTAAATATTGTGATTTATTAAAAGTAATCAATGTCTAAAAAATATTTAATATTAGAATTTATTTATATATTTTTTAAATATACATTGGGCTCAATCAATATAAAAAAATGTCAGATGTGTTTAATATTTGGATTCCATAATTATCCTTTAACAATTTTATAACATTTAAAATATTTTTTAGAACTCACTATGAACAGCACTATGGCAGGAGTTAGTTTTATACATAATATGTATACAAATAAATAACATTCACTAAGAGCAAGAAGTGTTTTTGATTTATTTTAAATCCTCATCAGCTTCCATTAAGAGTACATTAACAGAAAGAACTCTAAAGAATGCACACAATATTCTTAACATTGCTGTTAATAGTGAGTTCTGAATTAGTTTGGCAGTGTAATAGTTGATAATTTTGGAAAATATAACTTCCACTATTACTAGCATAATGGCAGGAAAATAAAATATATACACAAAAACGTAATTAAATTAAGAATTAATCAAAGGGAGAAGCGCTTTTGATTTATTTTAAAATCATCACCAGCTTCTATTAACAGAATAATAATCTGAATTCTAAAGAACGCACATAATATTTTAAAGTTGGTTACTATGGTAACGTATTAATTACAAAAAGTATATTAACAAATAATAAGAATAAATACATAAATCATAAATAATATAATTACGGATATTCATTAAATTAATAATCGAATAATTAACGAGAGCGACTCATATGAAAGGTGTTATTTCTGTTTACTGCACCACTTCCAAGCATTGTTAATCATAGCAGGATCGACTTTATTAATCGGTTTAGGTTTAGCATTCCTTTTATCAAATATGGTTAAAGTTTCAACAATCCTACTTTTTTAAGGATCTTTTTCTTTGATTAAATCTATTAATCAAAGAAAAAGATCCTAAAAAAGGTAGAGTTGCTGAAACTTTAACCATATTTGATAAAAGGAATATTATATTTGTTAAAAGCTTAATGTAGTTATTTTGAGTTGTTGCTTATAAAAATTTATTGAACAATAAATTTTTATAAGCAACAACTAAAAATTTTCAAAAAGATTATTCAAGAAATTTATTACTACAATATAAATTTTCAAAAAGATTATTATTATTCTATAGTTATTTATATCAAAAAGTCTTCAAGCATGAAAAAATTATCATTACGGTTAGTTCTCAACTTCTGATTATTCATACTTGTTTTATTGGATTAAATGGAATCCAATAAAACAAGTATGAAATGTACAAGTATGGAATGTTTCTTAACAAAATTTTGAACTTCCACTTTGCCAAAACTTTTTTGATTTCAATCATAATTTCCATTTCTTAACAAAATTTTGAACTTCCACTTTGCCAAAACTTTTTTGATTTCAATCATAATTTGTTCTTTCTCTCCATCCTCATCTTCAGATGAAATTTCTATTTCCTTTTCTTCACATTGCTGTTTAAAAAGTTCTTTTAGCTTGTCAGTAATCACTTCTTGGTCATGCATCTCCAATAATTCTTCCTCTACTTCCAACTTAAGATCATGAGCAGTTGCTACAATATCCTTTACCAATAGAGGTTCACATAATCAAGATTCATTAACCAAAGCCTGTGTCATTAACCAAAAGATTTTTTCTTACGACCACTCGTAGTTAACCAAATATGTCATTATCTGAGGCTCTTGTTAACCAAGGCACCACTGTAAATATATATATTACTGTAACAATATAATGATCTGCTCATACAACAAATATTTTGACATTTATTTAAAGATAACAAAAGTAGATGACTTTTTATTAATAATTTTTTAAATATTTTTTTATATTTAATTAAAATTTAACATAAAACATTAAAAACATATATAAAAGATGATTTTAAGATTCTTTAGTTCAATATTAACATTTATAGTGTCTTATTACAGATTCAAAAGATTTTTAATTTGATACATATCTAATAGAAATGTCATAGCTTTTATAAAATAGCCACCAAATAAGATAACAACTAAAAAATAAGACTATTTGCATTGAATACTAAAAAATAAGATACATGTCACAACATAAAAAGAAACAGTACAATAAATTGGTGCTAGAAAAATTTTCCAAATCACATCATAAGAGTGAAACAGTAATCACTTAAGAATAATGTCTAAATTTTATTTTTATAATTAATAAGTCATATAATATTACTGTTTATACTTGTGTATAAGCTAATCCATATATAATTCAATCACTACAGTTCAGCTCCAAAATATAATAAAAAATTGATATGTATGTATAAGCCAATTCACAAATTTCAAGAGTTAAAATAATGCCTATTTATTTCAATAAATATCATAATTGTTTTATAATTTAAAAAAATGTTTAAATCAAATTTATCATTGGAATATGGACACACAAACTGATAGATTCACTGCATCAAAATACTGCAATGCATAATACACAAAATGAATGGGAAAACAAGATTGTGTTCATCATATCCAGTTGAATTTCCAACAGTTAGTAATCTACATTTTTATCAAATATAACTTTCCAACAAATATGATTTTTTATTGAATTGTATACATATGCTTATAACTGAGAAACAGTACAGATTGATATACCTGGTTCATTAATGAATTTTTATTGCATATCATCAACTGATTTAAACAAATTTCATCATTCTGCAAATATTCTAAACTTTAATCCAATGTTTTTTATGATACAATTTTATTGAAATGTTTGTTCAAAATGTCAAAGAAATATTAAAATTAAATTTTTTCATTATTTCCAAATTTCAACAAAAATATTAATAACCAAGAAAGCTTATCAATAGATAAAAAATCCAAAATATACAAAGAAAATTTTGCTGATGGGACTGAAAAGTTGATTGGCATACACATTTCTAATCTTATTTTAAAGTATCTAATAAATTAATATTTTTGAATATATTTAAATATGAACATTCACACTTACTGCACATTTCTAATAATAAAATTGAGAAGAAATAGCTATTTATTAAGTATAACTATAGTATATCTTGTATATCTTGTAATTGCCAAAGACAGCACTACTATTGCAAAGAGGGTGCAATGGTAAACATCCTATTTATTTTTTATCACAATAATTATATAATATCTGATATTTAAATGTGTACAAAAATATTAATTTTTAAATTTTCTTGACTTATACACTAGTATATACAGCAGTTATTGTTTGGATAAGTATTTAAACTTATCCAATTAAAATTTAATATTAGTTTATGTTAATTAAATAAATACTTTGAATTAAATCATTTGAGATAATGCAGAAATATCAAATTAAATTTATAAAATAAATCAAATTATTTCTGAAAAGTAGTTAACACTAATCGAAACTGCCATAATTCAAAAATAAATTACTAATGAAATTGAAGTATGCAAGTATGCTTTCCTGAAATTGTTATGTTGAATGAAATTAAAATGATAAAATTAAATAAATATGATTATAATGTAAATTAAATATTTTTTATATATTTCAGATAAGTATGTTCAAAATAGACATTAACAGTTTAGTACTGTATATATTAAGTATGGGTTACAAAATAAATGAATCTCTTGACACATTATAATTTTTTAATAGATATCTTTCATGAGTAACTTCTAATATATATTTTAACCTGAATTCATTTACCATATTACCTGTATTTTCAATAGATATTGTAAAATACTTTTCTTAAATCTAAATTTAGTGATCTACAATTTTCTTATTACTGGTAATATTTTTGCTATATCTCTTACAGAGAGCAAAAATGTTAATTAGAATGCTGTAAAGCACTAAATTAATATAAATTTTATAAAAATCAATCAAATAGTTCAAAAGTCATTAAGGAGAAATCTTTGAAGTTTGAACATCCACCATTTTTAAATAGCTGCAGATAGAGTTAATTGAGGTACCATTGATATGGCATTAAATGACATGATCATCATGTTAAATTTCATAAAAATGAAATGAATAACTTAGAATATACAACGTATTACAATAGTATTTCAGCAGTTTGAATGTCTGCCATTTTTAAACAATTGTAGCTAGAGTTAATTGATGCAGCACTGAAGTGACCTCTAAAGACAGATCACCACATTCATCACTATTTTATGAATATATACTACATTAGGTCCCCAACTTAAGCAGTTAATTTGTTCAAAAAATTTCTATATAAATCAAAACTCAAATAAATCCAATGATGTTTAAATTTTATATACATGAATTAGATCACCACATTCATCACTATTTTATGAATATATACTACATTATGTCCCCAACTTAAGCAGTTAATTTGTCCAAAAAATTTTTCTATATAAATCAAAACTCAAATAAATCCAATGATGTTTAAATTTTATATACATGAACGAATATAATTAGTAAATGGTATGGCTAAATGAAATTTATGAGCTTACATTAAGCATAGATAAAAAAAATTAAGGCTATAAGTTATATTTTTGCAAAAAAGTAAATTGCTTAATAAATTTTCCATTCACATTTTATGAAAATTTGATGAAAATAAAGAAAGACCAAATAGATAAAAATAAAGAGACATCAAAGAGATTCTCCAAAACCAAATAAGTTAAAACTGCTTAAATCACAGACTTATTGTAAGTAGTTCAAAAGTTATTAGTAGGTGACATATAGATAGCAACCAGGATGATTTCATAAGCCCCTTTTTCCTTCAGAAAGTAGGCTAATAAGTAGTTTATAATATTTATTGCAAACACTAAAGCAGAAAATGAATTTAGATTAAAATGTTTACAGGAAATTAACTGATACATTGCTAAAATTGTTATAGCAAATTATATTTGACTGAAAGTGAAATTAAAAATTATTTGGTCCATCAATTTTATTCTACATCCAAATTTATTTATTTAACACTGCTGCCTTATTTCAAAATATATATTATTTACAGAATAATTTACATGAATCAGAATTTCAATTACTATTATTTAAATTATTATTTAGTTTATCAAGTAATTTATAACATATAAAGGAACTGTTTTATAAAAATAATCAAATATAAGATTATAATGAATTACTTACCTTACAAAATGAAGATAACTATATGCAATCAAGTCATCAACTACATTTGTAAAATTCCAGTAGTTGATTGGAATATTAAAGAAATTAAATATGGTTGATCCAGTTTAAATGTTATATAAATTCCATCCAAATGCTTAAATTCAGGTTGAATATAAAAATTTACATAAATTCAGTATATATATATATATATTGAATAGTATTTACTTAGTATGTTTTGATGATGAATTTTAAACTATATATAGTATATATATATATTAGTTCAAAATTCATCACCAGAACATACTAAGTAAATTATTTCAATATCTTAAAATTATCTTCTTTCTTTTTAAGCTGTCTATGATTTGTTGTTGATTAATTTCAATTAACTGTTTCTAAAATACATAAAACATCCATTATAAGTTAAAATTAGACAGTAAAGTGAAAGAAAAAAAAAAAGTGACTTCTAGTAATCTGTTATCAAAATCATGAATATTGTACTGAGGTATAGAGTTGCCAGTCAATCTATTATGATCTAAATACATCATAACAATCATTTTTTAGTTTATATGCTATTCTGAAAATTGAAGATTAAATCTGCTGCAGATTTCAATGATGTTCTAGAAATTATTTCTATAATTAACCTTGAAGATTAGTAAAATAGGAAAAACAATTTTATTACAGTTTATATATGATTAATAAATCTGCTTATCAAAAATTATGGCAATTGATATTGATTTAAATATCTATAGTGCAATTGATATTGATTTAAATTAATATGAAGCTTTTAAACATATTCACAGTACAAAGTATAAAGATAATGTGCAACTAAAGATGTTATGAATATTAAATTATCTGTTGAATTTTAATTATTTTAACATTCAATATTATAAAAAATATTGGTTATCATCAGTTTAGTTAAGCACTTAGAAAAATAAAATCTAGTATACAAAAATCTAGTAGATAGTATTACAAAATAATACTGTGATTTCATATTTTATAAAAAAATCTAATAGAATGCTGAAAGATAAGATTTTAAAAAAATCTTTTTCAAAATTCCTTTACAAGTATTTTAAAAAATTAAACAAAAAAAATTTATCTACAGTGTATATATATATTGTAGATAATTTTTTTCCCTCTTCAGCTGCACAGAGAGAGTGCACCTGCTGAGGGGAAGTCCAGCCCAAAAGTGCTCCTGAATTTTTAATTTTATTTTAAGGTCCTGTAAGCTAGTTTAGATTTTGTTTTATTTTCTAATAATTATGATCACTTAGAAAATACAGAATGATTATTTTGTAGTTGATTATGGATAGCAGATTTGTGCTTCCAGTGATCAAAGTGCTGGTCGGCTTTCTATTTCTGTAAATTGTAACAAAATTTCCGTTGTGTATTTTGATTCTGGTTCTTTATTGTCTAAACTTTGTTGAATATTTTAATTGAGCTCTGGAAATGAAAAAACTTTTAATATTTCATTGATATTTTCTGTTGAATAAATACTTCAATAATTATTTCATTAAAATCGTATTGTAGAGAAAAACAACATAATACAAATGGGTCCTACTCTCCAACCAATTTTATTTTTTTTTTATTTCAGGGAATATCATGATATTTGAATATCATGATATTCTGAAAGTCTAGTGTTTTGTAAAAGTGACCTTATCTATTCCAATAATGAACTGGATTTTTAAAATTATAAAAAAAAATTTCAATTTATTTCAATGAATGTCATATTGTACTAATATTAGAAAGTTGGATAATCAGCTTATATAAGAGTTTTAAATTTTTATCAATTTTTAAACTCTGAAATAGGAGAATTGGCTTATACACAAATATATATGGTAGTTAAAGTAATTTTATATTTTAACACCATTATATATCAATTGTGCATTTTTTTAAATATTACATTTAGTAAAGATTAATGTATCTTTTCTAACTGTAATGTTTATAAAATGCACTATAATTCAAAATAACTAATGTAAATCAATCTTAGACTGACACAAATCAAAATTATTTGTCAGTCAGTATTTCTCTTCATTCTATAAATATATATATATTTTTATTTTGAACATTCTCTTATTTATATTTTCTTGAAGAGATACATTTGAAGAAAATATTCAATCTCTCAAAAATATGCAAAAATTTTCAGTTAAATGTGATTTGAAAAAAAAAATTAAAAATAAATTAAGAAATCAAGTCCTGTATATGCAAGTTAATTATAAAATTTGTATATGTATTACTATACAAAAATCATAAACTCTAAGATGAAATAAACCATGAATATGCAAAAATGGCATATATAGAATACAGACTTAGCAAGATTAGAATCCAAAAAATGCATTTATTTTGTTTACTAATAATGATTTCATATTGCTGCTTTATTTTTCTGTGCTAACACTTATCTAATCTTAAGCAGGCCCCTGTTATGCATATATAACATGTTCATTCATATTTTTGCTACTTCCTTATCTCTTTGCCTTGCTTTTTGTTAAAAATTCTATTATATTTTAATATGAAGTGGCCAATAGTAGATACTATGTGGATTTGACAGAGGGAGAAATGCCAATTGGAAATAATCTTGGTGGCTTTGACTGACTGCACATAATCTCAAATAAAATAAGTGTGATTTAGATAAATGGAGAAATGATTTATATTGAAGTACATGTTAAAAAGTTTTCAATAGTACATTTTTAATTTATATGTTCATTTCCAGAAACAGCCTATTATAATACATTATGAACGTTATGATACTTAGATAACAAGAATTAAATGAATGATAAGTTGATAGATAGATAATCAATTGTTTAATAAAATCATAAAAGAAATGAACTATGAAATAAAAAGTAGCTAAACAAAAATAATTTCTCAGTACTAGGTTGAAAAATATATTACTAATGCAAAAACTCATCTAATATAATACATATTGTAATACAATAAATTTTTTATTGCCTTTAAGTATTTTAGAATTTACCAAAAAATTCACAAATTCAAAAATTTAATGTATTTTTTGCTATATTTCTTTCAATTTTAGTTTTAATATTTGTATATTTTTCTCAAAAATATTCACAAAAATTCATCTTTCTGATATGAAAAAACAAAATCAACATCAATTCTGGCAGATTCAAATGAATGTAACAATAACTCTTTTAAGTAACTTAAAGCAAAGGTCAAACATCTAAAATTTTTATTTTAGATGTTCGACCTTTGCTTTAAGTTGTTATAATGACTGAAATAATAGAAAAAATAATCATTTATATATTGGATAAATTTTTATTTTTTTTTGCAAAAAAATTATAAATAAAATTTTTATTTGATACATTTTCAATCACAATTATGACCATTTTCAATTATTAAATGTAGATTAGAAGTATACAAAATATTACTAGATAGTCAGTGCTGTGTATTTTGCCCTCCTTTCAAACTGAAAGCTGAATTTTAGAAGTTTGAATATATATATGATTAAAGATGAACACAGATATGGCAAAAAATTCATCTGGTAAACAGTTTCTTGTATATTTATCTATTTAAAGAACATGAATTTATAATTTATATTTAATTTATCATGATATTTTTAATGCAAATACATTATTCTAAATAATTTTTTGTTTAAAATATATACATAAAAAAATTTCGTTTTTGTTTTAATGTTAAGATTAACAATTATTTATACAAGTAGAAAATAAAATTATTGCATTTATTTTCAAATAATTAACTGATTAAGAAAAAATTATTCTCTCTCAGAAATAAATAAATGTAATAAAAATTTGTTTACATAAAAAATATTGATTAATATATACCTGTTATAAGAAATACTTTTTGGATGATAAATAACTGTAATGATTTTTGAAAAGTCATGTTTACTTAAAATATTTAGCATGCAGCAGTAAAAAAAACTCTAAAATGAAATCAATAATGAATAAATTAATTAAAAAGTTAATTAAATAATCACAATAAAAAGTGAAAATTGTTCATTTAAAAAAGTAATAAATCCTAAAATTTCTTACCATTCATATGAATCAAAAATATTAAAGTTTAAAAGTTAAAATAAATGAAGTAGATATATTAAAAATATAAGAAAATGAATTTTAGATTATCAGTACTTAATATTTCTTCTTTTTATTGATCTTTCCAATGGAATCTTCTCATTTACATATATTTATTTTAAAAAATGAGGGGTATTCCTATTCATATCTGTTTTGTAAATTTGAGCTTGTCTATGCCCTAATATGCATAAGGTAGCAAAATATTCTATAGAGAGGTTTTGCTATTCAGTGATTGAAAATATAAGAAAATCACTTGTTTTTAATTAATTTAGTTATATTCTATGCAATAATTATTATAAAAGCATGAAAAAATAAATTTTAGAATCAAATTTAAACTTCAGTTAAAGAACTTTTGAAATTTTTTCATCATCAGTAGCACCCAAAGAGAATAGAATGTGACCCACAATTTAAAAATAAAAAGGAGATTATAAATATACAATATAAAGTTAAAATATAAGCATTTAATATAAAATAAATTACAGGGAACAAATAAATGATGTGGAAACATTTACTTTCCAAATCTGTCCAGTATTTTAGAATGATTAAGAATATGAAATTAAAATGTCATTAAAATTATCTTTAATGGCACAATCTATACAAGACAAAAATAACACAAAAATAAGCTGCTCTTTGAGGTAATATATTAAAACAAAACTATATTTTAAACATAAATCTATTAGAATCTGTTTTAAATTTTTAAACCTTTGTATTCTAGAATAGGGATCAGCAAACTTTTCAGATGGAAGAGCCAGTCCTGTCAATCACAACAATTTAAAAATTATTCGAGAGCCAAAATATATTTTACAAATAAGGAAAACAAATGAAAAATCAACAAAAAATTGATCTTAGGTTTTGATCAGTGTGAACAATGAGCTGTCTACCGTATGCTCAACTATCTCCTGTATATCCCACGCTCGCTTTCCCCTTCCTGACATCACGCTTCGGGCATTTTAATACCACGAAGTTTTGCGAGACCTATAAAACAAATGAAATCACCATTATATGAATAAAATTCTTAAAAATTTTTATAAATGAAACTATGATAGTTTTATTTTCATTTTCAGTTTTACTTTAGAGCCACATGTACAGTTGGTTGCAGAAAGATCCGAACATTAGCGGAAATGGTTGGGCTTTCCGCAATCCGTTTTTTGCAAAAACGGATCGCGTAATTACTCCAGCAGTAGATCGGTGTAAGTATAACGTGGTAGCGATCATGCAGGCAGTCGCTTAGCAACGGGGGTAGGAAGGTGCATTGAATGGGTTTTAAATTTATACGACAGGACACTATTTTGTTGATTATCTTTTATTTTTATGTTTTATAAATACATTAGGTAACATAATAAATATTAATGTAGCAAATTAGGGATATAAAATTACTGGCAATGACTGAATTAGCAAGCAATAAT
>AYEL01032808.1:0-17212 GCA_000484575.1 Olivierus martensii
AAAATTCTTTAAAAATTTTATAAATGAAACTATGATAGTTTTATTTTCATTTTCAATTTTACTTCAGAGCCACATGTGGCTCGCGAGCCGCAGTTTGCCGACCCCTGTTTTAAAAAAGTTTTGAAATTGTATTTCCTTCTACTTATTTGCTGATGATGGATAATATTAGCCAAAAACATTATTTAAAAAATAAAGAACTTTTATGTATTTCTACAGCTGTTTAATGCTGTTTTTTTACTTGATTTATTATTTAAAATCAGTACAGTAAGACTCTGTTTAACGCAAGGGATATGTTACAAAAAACCAAGTGCTAAATGAAACAGCATTAAATGAGGTCATTGTAACATATAAATAATGGGAATAGGTGAAACAGGACAGCGAATAAAAAATGTGTGTGTCATTATTTTTTACTTTATATTGTAACATGTATTATTACTATTGTACTACATTAATTAGACATTTCTTATTGCTAATATTGATTTGAATTCATAAATCATTCATGAAAAAATTTTTAAAATTAGAAAATGAAAGTTTTAAGAATGAAAGGAAGTAAACTGTAAACAACGAAAAAATATAGATGAAAGAAAGTTGTTCTAACTTCAAGGAAATATAGTTTGAACCAGGGCTGGGGAGCTGGCTTGAAATAGCTTAGCTCTGGCTCCAACTCTGGCTCCTCCAAAACTTCTGGCTCCATGGCTCCAGGCTCATAGGCTCATATAGTTCTTAGACTTGGTGCCTAAAAAGGCAACATGGCCCTGCTCTGCTTTTCGCACTACAGGGATCCTTCTGCGAGATGGGACTCGGCTATAATCATCGCCTGAGCTGTCGGCGGGGAAGGGAACCCCACCTCTGCGCCACTTTAGCAAGGGGGCCACACTGGTCCAGCAGGCCTGCCGGGCTGGAGGTCCTCCAACCTCGGCCCCTTGCGCCCGGAGTTGCCGAAGCAACCGAAACAATAGCCGAGATAGGCCTGGGGGCCACCTTCCAGCAACATGACATTTTATCATTTTGAGCCTTATCCATAAGAGATTTCTTGGCAGAGGTAAGAAGTAGCTTGCCATTGCTTTCTTCTCACAGTGCTGCTCATAAACATATGAGTAGCTATCTGATCACAAATCAGTACTGACATTGTTGCTGCCCAAGGTCAGGGTAGTTTGGAATCAGAGTCTACCATCTCCTATGTACTTCTCTTAGTCTGGCCCCTACCCGACAAAGACCTGTCCGGCGTGGGTGACCCTGCCAGTAGCTATGCTACTGCCAGCATAGCTCTCGGGGTTGTCAGAGCACGCAAGCCTCCCCACCACGACAAGGTGAAAGTACCGTCGAGGAGGAAAATGTGACTACCTAAATTTTATTTTTGTAGGTTTTTGTTGGAATGACTCTCTATTTCAGAAAAGTTACTGACCCCTGTCCTAGAGAGAAACATGAATGTCAGAAGTAGGATGTAACAATATAGATCATATCTGACTTATAACAGGATTTGATTCGAATCCCTCTATTGTAAGTTAGAACAGTCATAAATTGTAGGATAAGGGATTTTTCATTGCTAATGTTTACTACAACAATATATATTATTTTAATAAACATAACAAACACAAAACTATCAGAACTAGACAAATGGATGCTTTATATGTTCAATATATACAGTATATATATATATATATACTGGTAACCACTTTGTACTCACTAATGAAAAGCGGCGTTAAACCGTATAGAAGAAAAAAACCTCAAATATAGCACAATACCATTTAGTAGCGGAAGGAATGTGGCTCCATCAGTTGACAGAAATTTCAAATAAAGTAAGATTTCAAAAAAATTCAATAATAAAATTTTTTTTTTGTTAACAGATGACGCCACTTTCCACTCAGTAAGAGTACTAAGTGGCGGGGCGAAACAAGCCCTTCCACAGGCTGCCCACCCCTGCGGAGGGGTCAGCCGGATTGTGGAGGACGGGGATCGACGGGTCGGGCCCGGACCCCATGATAAATATTTTCAAGGGGTGGGACCCGAGACTCGAACCCGGGTCCTCCAGAGTGGAAAGCCGAAGCGTTTCCACGCGGCCAATCCGGCCGACAATAATAATAAAAATATTGGTGAAGTTTCTGTAGAAACTTCTGAAATGAAATTTAATTATAAAATTAGATGCATTGGTGTAAATTTCGTCATAATGCGATGCTAACCGATTGCTTATATAAGTCTTAATCAAGGAGTTTTAATTAATACTACCTTTTAATGGTTGTGCAAATGATAAGTGGCGCGGCCGTACGGACGAGTTGCAACGCTGCGGTACGCCACGCAAGAGGACCTAGGTTCGCGTCTCGGGTCTGGTATCTCCTGAAAAGTTTTTTCGAGGTGCTGGGCTCTGCCCGGCGATCGCAGGCCTTCACCATCCGGGCCCCCTCCACGGGTATGGGTGCAACCCGTGGTTGGAACTGGCCCCGCCCCTTAGTTATCTCCCTGATTGGAAAGGGGCGTAAAATATGCAAAAAAACAAAACAAATGATAACTGGCGAGGCCAATTCGGCTTTATCAAATCTATTTACATCTGTAGATGCAGATATTTAGGTTAATTTGAATTTTGCTATTGAATCATAGAAGGGATATTTTTGATGGTGGCCATTTTTTAGGCCCATCATGTATTGTTAACCCCCATAATGGGATCGGGTTAAACCCAAACCCTTCCCGAAAAATGGGTGTGTGAGGCTCGGCTGAACTCTCTTCTACCAAGTAGCAAGTGACTACTTTTTAACGTGGCCATTCGGCCGCGTGGAGACACGCAATGTGTTTTTATGATTCAAAATCCAAATCAGCTACTAAGTCAATGCGTCATTCTTTGTTATTTGTTTGTACCGTACAGGGCCGGCTTAATCCGGTAAGCAGACGATGCACCACATCGGGCCGCCTTCAGAAGAAGGGCGCCAAAATTATCATTTTCTCAATATTGTAAGGGCGCTGAATAGATGTTACAAAGAAGCTCATCGGGGCGCCGGGACACCTAGAGCCAGTACTGGTAATGTACACATAGATATATAAGCAGAGCGTCGCTGCTCCGTATGGGCGTTTTTCGTAAAATGCATACTCTCGTCCCATTATTTATAATGAATGTTCAGACGACACAGTTTTTCAAGAAGCATTTCTCGCTCGGGTATCTTCTCCCTTATTTTGATAAAATGTTCAGATGATGCTGTTTTACAGCGGCAGTTTACAAAAATAATTTGGATCGAGGTATTTTTTAAAATATTGTAAATCAAAAATTTCTGCGGTTAGATAAAGTATGATGATTGCATTTTTCTGATAGTATGGCGTCATATTGTCTTCTTGATTGAAAGGAAAAATAGGTCCTCTATTTAACGATTTTGTTAAGCCACTTTCTAAGGGTTTCCCCATGTTTGTAGACGGCCTGATTGACTTGGTTGGAAACGCTTCGGTTTTCCATCCCGGAGGACTCGGGTTTGATTTTATGATCTGATCTTTAAAAACTTTATTCATAAGATCCGAGTACGGTCTATAGATCTCCCTGCTCCATAATCTGGCTGACCTTTCACAGACTGTCAGTCTGTGGAAGAGCTTGTTTGGCCCTGCCATTTAGTACTCTATACACTTAATATTGAGTGGAAAGAGGCGACATCTGAGCAAAAAAAAAGATGATGAGGTCACATCAGACCCTACAGGGTTACTTGGATATGTGATGAATATAGCCAGACGTTAAACGAAGATCGATGAACCCATCCTGATCCTTTATATAAACTTTGAACATTGCTACGATCCCTGTTCTTTAGGATCAAAATTTGAAGTATCTACATGCGGCAAATCCAAAGAAAAGTGATTTCAGATCACATTCACTATTTCAACAAAGAGGTACTTCTGGAATACAATATAGTATTTCTTTAAATATTTTAGCCATGTAAACATCTGTAAATTACTATTCTGCTTTTTGGCTTTTTAATGATTAAAAGAAGATTCATTAATTCCAAAAAAACACCATAAAAATTCATTAGAGATTATTTAAACTAAATACTTGTATATTGTATTCCTTTATTCAATTCTATCAAAATTGCTAAAAATTGAATTCTTCTTTGATGAATTATGACAATGTTATGAAAATGAATGTATTTTAATTGCGTGATACTTGATCAATAGAAAAATATTTCTATTGATTAAATATTTCTTCACGTATAGAAAGCAGTTTTAATTTTGTCTGTAAAAATAGATTATAAAATATACTGTAAAAAAGATAAAATTAATATTTAACAAGAAAAGATTTTATTTACATAAAAAATTTCATTGTCAATATATTAACCATAAATAATTTAGAATAAGTTTGATAATATCGTATAGACTTCTTTATAGCATTATGTTTGAAACTAACAATGTCACTGATTGGGAATGTAACGACAAAACAGAATTTAAAATTTTCGAACCAAAGAAGAATTGATAAAAACTCAAAATAATCATAAAAGATCATCATTATTCGAATGGAATTTGTTTTTAATGTTTAAATTAATAAAATATTTCGAATTTAAGATAGCAGTGTCACTTCATGATTCTAAGAGAATAAATTATTATGTTGTACTATTTATAAAAAATTCAATTGGAGAAAAATGAGAATGAGTACTAATTAAGTTTTCTGTATTTAGTTGGATTTTTACTAATCCTTGCATTTTTTTTTTTGTATTTAGGTTGGAGAGGTCAACGTCACGATGCATGACGTCATTGTTCTTTTCCTCGACGTCACGTCTACCCATCGAACATTAGGACCCTATGTCCGCCATAGTTGTGGTGCGTCGTATGCGAAGCTCGGCAAAGAGTGTTAATTCTCCTCATGCCGAACACTCTTCACGACATTAAGGATAAGTTATTGAGTGCACTAGATCAAGACTACAATGTAAGTTGAGCGACCATATCGGCGCCCATACTTTTATATATCAAACATAACCTATCCATTGGTGGCAGACGATTAAATCCAATGGTTAGGCTTAAGTAGAAAATTTGAAAATTCTTGTTTTCCCATGCACTATTTTCAGTTTCATTTTTTAAATGGTTTCTTGCTTCTGTTAACTCATATAATCATTACGTTCTTATATGGAGGTTCGTATTTATGAGTATGTTTTGATATTCCCATCTCGTAGACGTCACAAATACATGCTTCATTACCAAAATCATTTTGCATTGCCGCCGCTTCACCAGTGATCACCGACTTTATATCATATATATTATATATAAGATATTTAGTAATTTATATCGTATTCGAATCTGTTTTATTATTTTTTTAAATATGATTGGATGGATCGGAATAATTTTGTAAGACGATAGGTTATTTCGGATTTGATACCCTTTTCCGTTTTATTCGTAAATTAACGGGAGTTGAACTCGTTCTCTGAATTCTTCTGTTTTATATAAATGTACAATAAATATATTTTGATGAGGATAATATAATTATTTGTAGAAGTTTTTTTTTAAAATATTCATTTATTATGGTGCTTTTTTTGTAAGAGTGCTTGGAACTTGATGATCAACTTATATTAATATATCGTTGAGTAGAATGGAAAATAGTTATTAGCGATTGAAATTGGTGAAATTTTTTTTCTGTTGAAACAAAAGCCACATATCAGTTATTTTATATGCTGATTTAATTGCTTCATAAACTGAATTAATTCAAAAATTAATTCCTGGAACTGGAATTTTTGTAATATCACAGAGAATTTATTTAGAGTAAATAAAAACGAGCATACCTAGAAAAGAATAAAAGATTGAATTAAGATAAAAATGTGTTGTATTATGAATATTTTCTTTGAAATAGTTTTTATCTGTTAAAGCTATCATGTCTCAAATTTGTAAAATGTTCTGTATAAAATTATTTTAATATATAGTTCTGAAAACATGATGCATAGTTATTTGATATTATGTTTTATGGTCTGCTAGGATGTCTATAGTCTGTTAGCATCATTCCATATAATAATTATTCATAATAATCTAAAACAAGGAGATTAAATACAATGATCAACAACTAGGCAAATAATTTGTTTAATTTTTAAATTGGCCAAAGTGGCTGCATCTGTTTAAAAATTACAATTTATTATTATAATACTGTTTAATAATTCAAATCAAAATATAGATAAGTTATATGAAGTTACAACTTGTGTAGATTGCCTGCTTATAGTAGTTTTTCAAATAATTAATCTAAAAATAGCATTTGAAATTACTGTAATTCAGAGTGATTATTAAAATTAATTTTTAAATATTTCCACAACTGTCTTTTGGTAAATTTTTATTTGTTATTTCTTCTTGATTTTAAGTTCAATATATTGTGTTGAGTTTGAAATCCAGAATTTATAAATTGAAAATTAGCAAACATATTTTCTCTTTAATTAGTGTATTAAAAAGTATGCAATTTGTAAAATATAAGCAAAGTACTGAGAAATTAAGATTGTTATAGTTTATAAGTATTTAATTGATTGATTGAATAAAAATTGAAGATAATTTAAATACTATTTTTAAATGATATACAAAATATATATCATTAATTTTGCATCATTAAAAAACAAAAATAGAAATTTTAACAAAACTTAATTTTCTATATTATTATTATTATTATTATTTTTATTATTAAGTCACGACCCGTCCACAAGCAACTACCGTGTTGTGGTTGTGGCGTGGTTCTGTTATCTTGTTTTCTTAAGACGTTTGATCGTAGCTCGTGGATCGAAGTTAACGTTAGTTATTTATAAAAGGTATTTAGTATACCTTGGAAGATTGGAATTTATGAGTCATATCCTCCATATTAACAGGAAGAAGAAGAACATTGGAATTTATATTATTATACAACGTATTTTCTATTAAGTGAGAGAACTCATCCGCTTACGCTTAGCAAATGTATTGTATATTAGTTATTTTGAAATGTTTTCATTATTATTATTTAATATCATTAATTTCGAAGTCGCACTAATCGAGGCCTACCTGTATTACTTTTTAATGTTATAAATTTTGATATAAGAAACAGAAATTATTAAGCACGTCTATGTTAAACATAGGTCTCCTGTAATTAATGCTTCAATCAACTTCAAGTATTTGAAAAACAGAACATATTGACCTCTCTGTTTGATGTTGCTGATCTTTTTTCAAACTAGTTACAGATTGTTGAAAGATTGAAATTATTCAAATGTTTCCTTGATATTACATTTATTGGTGAAAATGTTCAGGTGATAAAAATGAGATGAAGTGCTCTCTAAATGTTTTGACACAACTAGACTGCGAATGAGATCATGTTTTTGCCATGCAGAAAGTCAGAAATTTAATAAAATTTAAATGTAAAAAATAAAGCAGTGTTTATGAACATACTTAAAATTACTATTAAGCATTACATTGATATTATAGAAAAGTTAAAAGTACCATAAACAAATTTAAAAGGCTAGTATGATAAGTGTCTGATGCATCATAAGTTTTCTTGATGAATAACGGCAGCATACATTAAATGTCAATTTTCCTAAAATCATGAAAGGTTCTGACATATTTACGATTTTTTTACAAATATGATATATGAATAAAATCATGACCCAACTGAGAAATACTTTCCACAAACAAAACATAAAAATAGTTATGTAAATAAAAGTAATAAGGGCCAATAAAAAGTTATATACAACATTATGATCCTGCTATAAGATCTCAAGAATTAATTTTTTACTATGAAGGACCTTTAATACATACAGTCTACTTGTGATGCATGCTTACAATGTGGATTATGCAAAGTTTACAATAAGCATTGTTTAATATCACTTATCTTACACTTAACTCGGTTTTTGTCCCAGTTTTTTGTTCCAATATCATTTAATGGTTTCTTCAGGTCAGAAACGATCAATTTTGCTGAAGTCCACGATGAATTAGTTTAACTATGTAGAAAATTAAAAAGATAAACACAAACTGAGAGCAAAAACCTATGTAACAGCTGGATGCTAAACCTAAGCTATACCAAGGACGTAGGTGACGCCACAAGTGGAGAAATTTTGCATGTACGATGGTCTATTGCAGTGGTTCTCAACCTTTTTTCTGTTGAGGAACACATTTAAGTGTTTTAAAATTTGGCGGCACACCTAAGTATTTTAAATAATAATTTAGATTTAACAACGAATTTTTATTAACAGATTATTGTATATTGTATTTAATCTTATTTATTACATTCAGATTATAGACACTTTTTTTTTAAAACTATGGAGGTTTTAGCAAGAGCTTTTTCCTCTGAATACGAGGGGTGGTGCGAGGATTGGTTCGAGGCGGGCGTGCCCGCCGGGCGGTCCGGTGCATCATTTATTAAAAATTTAAATTTATTTATCTTAAAAAAGTTTATTTAAGAATTGTTTATTTTAAAAACTTTTAAGAATTTTTAAAAAACTAAATGTGTTCTAAACTTTTGAAAGTATGCATGTTCTAATATTTTTTATGTTGTAAAATGTTCATTTAAAAAAGTGTGCATACTGAAGCATATCTCTAAAAAACACTGAAAATGTTTTATAATAAAAACCATTTCATGTAATAAGAGCTGATGTCTATGTGAAATTATAAGAATAATCATAAGATTGGATTATTGTAAATAGAGAAGTCCCTGTATATTTTTTATCTATAAATTATATTATTATAGTATGAAATTATTGGGAGAAAATTATGTGAAGAAAAATGAAAACAAATTTTATAATGTTTCTATAAAAATAAACTTTGAATTATATATTATTATATAAGTTACAAGTTAACATAAAACTAATAATAATTTCTGACAAAACCACAAGATAAAAATGTTTTTGTTACTAATCACATTCAGCACGTAAAATCATTCAATATTAAAAAGAAAAGAAATTGAACAGTTTTTTAAAGGAAGGGCTAGAATTTCCAAAATCAAAAGTAAATGCAATAATTTTATATCAACAATTCTGCTTTTGCATACATCTACTGTACTCACATCTCTCTTATTTTTTAGTACTACTCATTACAGTGATGTGGTCATTTTCCAACTTGTCCATAGCTTTAGCTTTCTTACTACTACTAATATTGTCTTGCTTTTAGTAATGTAAGAGGAATATTACTATGATGATAGATATTTTCCTAAGAGAGTTAAAGTTGTGGACACTAAAGTTAGAGCTCAACCAGGCTACTATGGTTAAAGAGTGCTATAAAAATGGTGGAGTTAAAAGTAGCAGTGTCATGACAAATACAAAAAATTTATAATTATTATCAATACTCATTCTTTTAATGCTCCCTGAGTTGGTGCAGAGGATTGCATTAAAGTGTGAAATCAATATTAAATTTTTAATATTATTTTTATTTTATCTATCTTCTTTCTCTATTGAAGGCAGCTATATTGTAAACTATTTAACATATTAAATGCTTGTATTTATTTTCTTTATTATTATTGTATATCTTAAACTTTATTTTATGATGATAAACATTTAATTTATTGTTCAATTAACTTATTATTGATGTAAAATTAATGCATTTATATTTGAAATTGATAATTCTAGTACTACCTTTAAATTATTTTTCTATTCCTTTTCTTTTTAATATTTAATGGCTAAAGATAGTGAATGTGTTCAGAAAAAAACTTCTGTATTATTTTGCTAGAAATACTTAGTTTCTTTAACTTGTACATTATTTTTGGTAAAGGAAGTTGTCTTAATTAATTTATAAGTTTTATTCAAGAAACTCATGCTCTGTTATGTTATTGATATATTCTAAATTCTAATAGAAATTATTATGTTTTCTTATACAGTATTTTTTAAAATTTATTTTAGAACTTTATCATATATATATTTTCAACAACAGGTTTATTTAACAAAACCAAAATATTTTATTATAAAGAACTTTTGAGTATTAATCCATCCTCAGTAAACTAAAGTCTATAGTTTATAACCAAACTACAGAGTGATGAGTTAATATCCAAAAGTATTTTATAATAAAATCTTTTTGGTTCATTAAATAAGTTTATTGTTGTGTGTTAATTTTGTTTCCCAAATCAGGATTTTGTTTATACATATTTTTATAAGATAAATATGATTAATGTAATTTTATTTGAAAATAAATAAAATTATCTTTTTTATATAAGCTAATTATTTCAAGTTACCATTATTCAAAGACAATATTTTTTAAATATTGTCTTTGAGAAAATATAAAAAATAAACATATATTTCCCATAATGAATGAAAAAGTTAATACAATAAAAAGAATTTCTAAATTTTTAAATGAATACTGACACTAACCTCTTTTTCTGTAAGTTTAATATGACCAGGATATATCATCTGAAAAATAAATTGTTATTTTATAGCATTCAAATGAAAACAGGATTCAATTATATGTAATTTTAAGAGAAATTAAGCATGGGAAATAAATTGCAAATTTTACCAATTATTAAATATATTAGTTTTTTAAGCTAGATCACAAAAAAATAAATTTTTTAAGCTGAACAATTTTGATTCTGTATCTGTTGACCAAGTAGAAAAATTTTGTTGAATATTGGCCTATTCAATAATTTTTAAAATATTTTTTATTCAAAAATTTTTAAAAGCCATAAATGCCATTAGTGACTATTATTATTTAGATGATTACTCAACACAAACAAACAAATTTTTTATTTTCCATTGTGTATTTATTAGATTTTATTTATTGCTTACAAGCTACAATTGCATTTTTGTTTTTGCAATATTTTAACAAAAATGAATGAAAATAACATCTTTTATTATAATATTAGTGCAACTGATATTGTTGTTATATATATTTGAAAAACATCTGTTATTTTTTTAATAATTAATAAAAACAATTGGTTTTATTAATTATTAAAAAAGAGTTTGTATAAAATTCTATATACTAAGTATATAGTATTTTATGCCAACTCTTTAATAAGTATGAAAACTTATTCAAAATAAAATTACTTAAGAAAGAGGCCTAAGTTTTTTCTTAAGGACCACAATGATCTTAAATCTAGCCCTGAATGAGTAAGTTATAGTAGTGTCAGAATTGACTTCATCACTTAATAATCAGAAAACAATTAAAAAGTGGCATAGAAAAAACTTTTTTAAAAAATTTAAATATAAATACCTATATGCCAAGATACAAGGTTTCCCAAACAGCAATGTTAATTTTTTTATGAATGTTACAAAATATCATTTTTTTATTGAATTAATATTTTGTGTTCTTTATATTATTCATGTTGAAACATTCAATAACATACTATATCATTGGTTTTTAATAAAGCTTGTGAGTGACTCATGATAATTATTGTTTTCTTTCAAAAAAAATAGTTTATTGAAATTATTAAACAGAAACATCTATCAATATTTATTGAGAATGTCTTCTAATATTTTTGCTGCTTTCCAATCAAAGGATATTAAATGGCAGAGCAATTGTAAGATCCAGACAAATCACTCATACCACTAATAGGTTGGCAAATATGTCTTCAAAAATGGAGATCAACTGTCTGGATTTGGATCTTTTTAAAAATATATGAAAGAATGAAATCAAAAATTAAACTGTTTCTTCAGGTAGTAAATGACATTTGATGTTTTAGTTCATAGCCTGCACAGAATGGAAGTCTATGTAATGCTTATACACAGGCTGTAGTCTTACTTACTAGAAGCTTTCTAAGAAAACTATTCTTTTTAAGTTGAGTTACAATAATTAATGCTAATTATTGAAATAATTTTATCATAGTTTATATAATTAGATGGTATTTCAGGATATTTCAGTGAAAATGGATGATATTTTTTAATTCAAGAATGTATAATAATTTTTTCTGTTCAAAACTTAATGGTACTTTAGTCCTGATTTACAAGCATTTTTCAGAAATGATCATGCTTTTGAATCAATATAGCAATGTTATATTTGCATAAATTCTGAAAGCACAGAACTATTGGAGGCTAATATTTTATAATAAATTATGTTATCTCTATGAAAAAGTATAAAATATTTTTGTATATATTTTTAAAACAGATTTGATTTCATAATGTTTACAATAGTACCCTAATTAATATATGGTAGAACTTATGAAAAATGTATGTAAACTGATTTCAATTTATTATTATTCATATGAGTTCACTTTGCCTACTCCAGCATTAAATGGCTAAATTATATATGGCTCTTATTATAATTTTTTTTCTATATATCATATTGTTTGTACTTGATTACTATTCATCTTATTTTGTTTTCAGAAAAAGTAACCTCTATGCATCATTTTTCTGGGATATAATAACCATCATTCAGTTATTTATAAATGCATTCTTTTAACATTAAGAAATATTGGTATTAGCTAAAATATATAAGGAATTCACATATGCATTCTGAATACATATATATTTTAGAGCTTGCTTTCTACAAAGCCATTTGGAGACATGTTGTAGACAAATTGAACTTGTATCTTTTTTAATTAAAAGATAATAAAAATAAATAATTTTTAACTGTACTTCTGTTACGTTTTTTAATTAATGCGACCTTTCTTTCTTGTAATATACTTACAGTAAGTGATTTCCCTAAGACTATACAAAGTGGTGCTACTAAAAACAAAACAAATTTATTGATATACTGATAGTTATGAAAATCTTATAATTCTTCATATTTAACATATTTGTCATTAAAAAATTATTATAACTTATAATAATTTCAATATTTTGATTACAGTAGTGTGACTACTTTACATGAATGAAAAACTTTAATTCACATATAAATTTATGATTTTTTTTTTTTGGTTACCTTGTTTGCAATATGTCTAACAGTTTTAATAAACAATAAGCAATATTTTCATTGACATTAATATTCTGAATTTTAATATTCGTTAAAAAAAATTAATTTTGAATGAATGAAAATGTATCACACCTCCATTGCTTGTCCTAATTCCAGATCAAACGTGACTATACAGATGCAATGAATCCATTGTGTGAATCTATCCCAAGGAAGTATTGTAGGAGTTAAATGCCGATTTTGTATCCGACTTTGCCGTAAAACCAAATCAATCGCCTCTCCGTGGGCTGCCATCTTGTCAACAACGTAAACTCCATATTCTCAATCCCTCATTTTGATAATAAAATTAAAATTTATTTAAACAGTTTTAGCATATTATTAATATCAATGTTGTAAAATGTAATAACTTTTAGTAAATGTTAAATTTATTTTAATATGAAAAAAATTATAATTTAAATTTCTGGGTCCGCAGCAAGCCAACATGGACCAGAACTTGGGTTGCTGAGATGTGTTCTGAAATCCTCTAAACTTAAGAATTAAAAGTTTACGAAGGTTTGGTGACTCTTGGATAAGTTTTTCTAAAACTTTTTTTATTAATTTCTCTCCGTGTTTAGAATGAGTGAAATTACTGAAATTAGTTAGTATGAATTGAATATTGCTGCTAATAAATATGAAGTCGAGGGGAGCGGCTAAAAGCTAATCAAGATTTTGTGTTCTAACTTCAGTTCTGCAAATTCAGCGGATTATTTTTATTCAAGAATTGTTTTTTGTATTTGATTAGGATAAAAAGTTTCTTAGAATATTTTTTAGTTTTTATTAAATTATATGTTTATTTGAATTCTTATATAATTGAGTTAAATGAAATATTCTTCCTGTATCATATTATTGAAAACTATTAATAAGCCAACACCAATGAAGCAATTTTGGTGGATTGAGAAATGAAACTTAGCTATTCAACTCAGAAAAAAATTACATGGTCGTATATCGCAAAGATCCGTCAGATTTGGAGACACCTACGGGAACCACGGCTGCACCATCAGTAGACCAGTCATCCAATGAAGCAGAAAAGAGTACTGGGTTGCCGTTATCCATGGTGCCTCGGGCAGTCTTGATCTGTCGTCCAAATTCTCATCCATTTCAAGAACGACACCTTGCACTTGACCAACCAGTCAAAGTTGGGCGCTCTGTGGCAAGATGTCGACCTGCCACTAATAATGCAATATTTGACTGCAAAGTATTATCCAGAAATCATGCCCTTTTGTGGTATGAAAATGGAAAAGTAAGGTTTTTTTTAATATATTATTTCGCATAATAATAATATATCAGTTCAGTGCTCTCAAACTCATGACTCATGACACCTTTTTTTATAGCATGCATCATATTTATTATAATTGTAAGAGCATACAGAAGATATTCAGAAAAATATCACAATCATTTATCATGAAATATTTGAAAATTACTAAACTTTAAATTGTTTTAATAAATTGTATTGAAAATCTGTAAACCATAATAGATTTGTAAATTAGAAGTGAAACTTATTAAATAAAAGTAAACAATAAGCCAAATAAGTAAGATAAATTGCTTATTCAAAAACGTTTTTGGCTTCCACCATTTCAACTGATGCAAGCTACGTGGATAGCTGAAAACGTTTTTGAATAAACGATTTATCTTAACTTATTTAGCTTATTATTTACTTTTATTTAGAAGTGAAAGTTTTGTATTGTAAAAATTCTGCCATTTATAAATGGCATTATAATTTTGAACATGAATTGCTAATTACATATTAAGGAAATTAATATGTGAATAGTTAAATAATATGAAAATTAATTATTTTATCTCATATACAAAATTTTTCCCATAATGCATAAATTTTAAATGTGGCCTTCCAACCAACCAAAGATATTTAAAGTGGCCCTTTGAAGAGAATAAGTTTGAGACTGCTGCTATATATATATATATAAGATCGGAAGTAACTTTAGTCCACAAAATTACTGATACGCATGACATAAATGTTAAAAGTATTCCACCTTAGAGGACTTGACTCTACCGTATAAGAACTTTCAAAATTTGTCGATAAATCGGACTCTAACTTTTATTTCCACATCATTAAATTATCAGCCGATTATAAAAATTATTAATAAAACTACAGTATTTATAATTAAATAATTTTTATTTCATTTGTATATACGTAGGTGGTAGAATTTTACCAACAAATTTCTAGAGTAATACATAAAAATACGTACTTTCAACTAATAAAATACAAGAATACTTCGATTATCGCGGTTAATGTTGCCACGAAAAATACCGCAATAATCGAAAATTATCGCGGTTAATGTTGCCACGAAAAATACCGCAATAATCGAATCCTTAATCGGGATAAATAATGCATGTAAAATGGGTGATCACTGCCAAGGAAGTTATTGTTGCCATGAAAAATACCGCAGTAATCGAATCCGCGATAATCGGGATAAATAATGCGTATAAAATGGATGATCATTGCCAAGGATTTTCCAAATATATTAAATTTTATGCATAAGGTAAAAAAGAAATGTGTTGAGCGAGCTAATCTTCTAAGTTGATCACTCTACGTTTCTTCTTGATAGCTGTAGCCTCGATATCCTTGTTTCTTTTAGCATTCACTGTAGGGGTAAATAAGAAGAGAAATGAAATCCACATACGCGCTTCCAGTAGAGGTGGATAGTTATTGGTGAATGGTGAGCGGGCATATGGGATAAAAACGAAACGCTACTTGGAGAGTGGCGATTCGAACTAAATGTAATTCTAGTTGCATATGTAGTGGGCTACATCTTCCGGCCGCGATAATTCGAATTTTAGTATCAAATTATAAACCGCGATAAATCGAGAATCGCAATAATCGAAACCGTGATAATCGAGGTATTCCTGTATTTAAGCATTTTTATTTCGTGTATATGGATAAATAAATGACTTATTTAATTAAATAAAAATATATTAAATCCATATTGTTGGCGTCTACTTCGTATGTCGACCAGTCTGTTCTAGTAGAACGGACTTTCACTTTCCACTGTACAAACCGACATTCGGCATCAATTTTCCGAGCGGAGTGGCTGCCAGATAAGCTCAGTTTCTTTCTCTATACTTCCCGTCTTCCCATATCGGCTATCAACTCCAACTGTATTAGATAGCCGCGCCACTTATCTACACCGCTATACGGCCTAAGCCTTACATCCTTAAATTCGTCACCAAAGTTACCCGTTTAACACTGAAATTCGGCGCTTTCCAAACTTTGTGTGTGGCGCCAGGGCCGGCTCTAGGCGGTAGGCGACTAAATTTAGGAGCGACAAAACCGCCTGAACTAGAGCGGAAAAAAATAAACACAACCCATAGGGGGCATTTTTTGGGTTTGCTTACGGCGGCCAAAACGCTAGGGCCGGCCATGGTTGCGCCCCTTTTTTCATAAAAAAGTGGCACGCTCCCCTCATTTTCATAGAATATAAATACTTTCTACTTAACAATTTAATACCACAAAACCTTATACTATAATTTGTATAAACTGCTTATAGGTAAAACATATATATTTATCGCGGTGTAATAATTTTTAATACAATTAAACAAATCTTACAAAAGAACGGAAACTAGAATAATAGCGCAGACTTAATGCGGGGCTTGTTTTTCTGCACAAATACGGCTACTGGCGATTATCTTTCCATCACTAAACCAGATGGATGTTTTGTCTTGGGCAGAAAGTTTCTGATAAAGTAAAATCGTTGACCAGTGGCGGACTAGAAAATTTTACCCGTCCTCATAATACCAGTATATAAAAATATGTAAATTTTTTGGAGAGGCGATTAATTAGTAGTTAACGAATTACAGCCTAATAAACCTATACATATAATATATTTAAACAATTTAATAAATTATCCCATTAAATATTTTTTTTTTATCTCGAGAGCGTGTTCACATATTCTACGTATAATATTTTCGCTCGGTAATAAATGTTTTTCGATCGACCTACTTATTAGCGCCATTTACGCCGATGAGAAAGGATTCGTTTAAATAAAATAAAAACAAAAGTTTAAACTTTTTCATTTACAGATAGGCCTCGATTAGCGCGACTTAAAAAATTGATACCGTTATTCGGTTAGCGCGAGAAAAGATTCAATTAGCGCGAGTTGTAAACACAGATCAATCTTACTAACAAAGCTCCTTTTATGATGTCAATTAACAAATTACCGTTAATATTCGGTTAGTAAAACCGAACGAGGAGCAGTCCAAGAACGGTCACACGATTTTGAAGGGGTGAAACATCAGAAAGATGGGCTTTTTGCTTTAACTGTTTAACATTACTGTACTATTACTTAGCTTTGCTATCGTATACATACAGTAGAGTACACAATTTTCTCTTTTAAAAAGTATCGAAATGGATAAAAGGAAGAACACTTTTGATGATAAAACAGGAAACGAAAAAAAGAGAAGTGATTACGCTACAGCAAAAAATGGATGTGATTGAGCGACATAAAAG
>AYEL01032809.1:0-44585 GCA_000484575.1 Olivierus martensii
AGGTTGCCCACCCCTACTTTAGATTATTATTTTGTTAACATTAAATTGAAATAATTTTCTGATTAATATGTATTTAAACAAATATCTAAAATATCTTGGGGAATACAAAATTACTTTGCGGGCAGGATGCAGCCCGCGAATCGCGAGTTTGAGATCACTGTACTACGCGACATAGGACCAAGCGGGTGCTTCACTTTTTATTGCAAAGCGGTTGTTTAATACGTGTTTGTTTGTTGTATAATAAAAGATATTTCTATATATTTAATACAAGTGTTTTCATACAGGAACAAATTTTGAATATTTAATCATTTAATTTTTAAAGGAAATATAAACAAACAATAACAAGAGAAAAATGATATTGAATTTGGAGCATTGTTTATTGTAACAAACAATAACAAGAGGAAAATGATATCGAATTTGGAGCATTGTTTATTGTATGATTATATATACAATATATTGCGTGTTAATGATTATTTTTTTCACTCATTATTTTTAATATGTGATTTATAAACAAAACTCGGCAACGCCGGGTATTACAGCTAGTACAGTATATATTCGCGTATCCAGAAACTTTGTGCTCTAACTGTTTTAAAGACAAAATTTCGATCTCGTTTAGTGAATGAAAAACAATTGCGAGTAGCGATGTCTTCGACAACACTCCGATTTGAGAAAATTTGCGCTAAAAACATGTCCATCCATCGCATTAAATACTGTTTATGTTATATTCTATTTTTCGTTTTTTTATTGTAAAATTCGCTTAATTATATTAAAAATTATTACACGGTAATAAATATATATTTTTATGTATAAGAACTTTATTTATACAAAATAATGGCGTATTGTTTTGTAATATTAAATTATAAGTAGAAAGTGTTTATAAAATTAGACATTTATGAAAATCAGGGCCTACCAATTTTTTATGAAAACGACACAAAAAGTTCGGCCGTAAGGTATTAGGCCAGCTTTCCACTGTACGATTTCGTCCAGTAAAACGGATCCGTATAGCCGGTATCCTAGCCACGGACAGCAAAATCACGGAACGGATCGATCCTACTTTCTGCTGGATACGGTTGACGTCACCGATTCGATAGCCAATAAAAAACTACTTTGTAGTCAACCAGAGCTTTGAAAAACATGGAGGTAAACAACGAAACGCTTATAAATTTGGTTGGTGAAAACGTTTGTCTTTACGATAAACCCCGAAAAGAATATCACCACAAAATATTAAAAAATAATACTTGGTATAGAACAACGAACCAACTTAAACCAGATGGTAAGTTGATAAACAGAATACAGTACAGATAATCGAATTGGTCTGGTGCACGTGTTCATTCCCGCTTTATAAAATATTTAGTTTTACAGTAACGAACCGTGTATTATTCACGATTAATCGTAACTATACGACTGTATCTTCCTTCCAAAAGTGTTAAGTTAAAACATTATATTTATCAAAATCACAAATCTGTGATCAAAATAGAAAAAACAGCCTCCTCTTCCTCCATCTCGAAATAAACTTTTTCTATCGACGTATTTCATTGGTTTATTTTTACAACATTAGTTACTGGTTACTCCGATATGACGTTTATAAAACTTACGGGCCCGTTATACGGCCAATGTGAGCGCGTAAACGTTTTGCTGTCCGAAATCGTACAGTGGAAACCGCGCCTTATGGTGGGCGGTGGATAATTACGCTTACCAAAAGATTCTGACAGAGGCAGTTGCTTTTATGACTTTATCGAGTTCAGTTTTAACGGGTGATTATCGTAGTCGAAGCGAATAAGAATTTCTGCCATATATCTACTTATTATGATTAGAAAAACGGAAAATGCGACTTCTTACGGTTTTTAGAATCGATCTTAATCTTAAAATACTTTTTGCTCTACATAATCACTTTTAAAAAATCATTTTGTTTTATATACCTTCATTAACATTATGTAAACCCACTACTTCCGCCGTGATTAAAAGCGATTCAGCTGTAATGTGGGTTAATTGCGCGTATAATGGGGAATGGTGCGCGTTTGACTTCCGCTTTTTTATTTATACCTTTTCTGATAAAGTCGTTTGAAAATTTTACTTTTATTCCGTGAAAGCCGAAGCCGGGCGCAATTAATAAATAATGTTCTAAACCCTACGGTTTGATTAAAATAAGGAAAAAATGCTTTCTTATGTAAGATCTCGGACAGACGTTTTTTTTTTTCTTCAAATGGATATAAACTTAATTATTCTTTTGGTAATTTTTCTAAAAAAGAAAAGTTGAGGAAATTTATGAATAAATATTAATCTATTAAAAGTTGATCTCGGTTAAGAAAGTTTTTGTTTCAGAACGTAGCAGTTCGTTGATTGAAGTCGAACAACTTCTATATATACGAATAAAGGCAAACTAAGTGAAGAAATGCAACAAAACAATCTACATCTCCCATCTTTCGTTCTGCACTTCATCTTTTTGTTGAATTATTAATAACGTTGCAGTTGACAGTAATTAGGTGCACCTGTTTACATTAATACTAAGTAATTATAATGACATCGGAAATCAATTAATTTTTGGTAAACTCAACTTTGGGAAGAGAAAAGGGATGGATCTTGCAAATGAAGAACGAGGGCTCTATGGATGGTCGGTGCTGGCAAAGGAGTGTCGGAGTTCATTTAGAAAGTCGAAGAAGCCGTCTGCATCAGATGTTTACGAAGTGCCTAAAAGATTTAAAATGCGCGGAGAATGCAAAATAGAAGGGGTCGAAGACGATAGGGGAATGGCGTTGTCTCCGCCAGCATTCTCTTCAGTATACTTCATTCTCACCCAAGGTATTAAAGTAGACAGAAAGGGAAAAAAATCTTGAAGAGTAGTTTCGAAAATATCCCCAAATTAAGAGATGAAGTTCCGTCAAGAACTGCTATACAACTTGGAGAAACTTTCCCAAATTACTTTCTTAAAATCTATCATAAATGCATCACAATCTCATACCTTCGTTTCAGAGGTATACATATACTTGTTACTTATCTTATGCTATAATATTATTAATAGAAAAAATTAATTAATTATTTTTTCTATTCACGTAAAAAATATCAAAATTTCTATCTTATGTAAGCGTATAATTATTATAAATTATTATTTTTATGTAATAATAATCTATTGAAGCAGAGTTTATATTGAGCATTAACGCTGATATATATAATAAATTATTATATATCAAAGTAAATGCTTAATATAGATTCTGCTCCAGAAATTATTATGGTATAGAATTTTGAAAATTTAAGCGAATACAAAAAATAAATTCTTTCATAATTTTTCACATTTTTTTCCCTGTTTTCCTATAAATATAGGGTCTAAACAACATTCCTTTCAGAAATTTAAAAAATCGATTAAGTATTCATTCCTTTAGCTCTTTTAATCATCAGATATCATCCGATGAGGTTTTTAAATAGTATCTTTTTATATGGTAGTCTATGTAGTCTAAAGAATTTCTAACGTTTATTGTTGTGCGAAACTTTAAACATCGTGCTACAACTTTGTAAACTTATAAGAATGGGGGAGGAAAAAAAAAACAAAAAATTTTGTTTTCATAAATTTGCAACTTAAATTAGCTTCTGACGCGAGATAGTAAAAGTAACATTCTCGATCAAACAAATGCGAATGGCGGAAACGATTTCTTAAGAATTTTCAACACCTTCTTTTGCGGAAATGATGGAAGCAGGAATTCCTCAAGTTCTTGCAGAAAGAAAGCCGAAATGATGCAAGACATGCAAATGAAAAATTCCTTTCATTAAAAATCAGTAGCTTTTTTCTTCTCAAACTCTTCATGTCACGTGACTCGATATGAGAAATTTTTTTACTTTTTACATTGCGGAAGTCACTTGGGCTCGAGATTAATGCTTGTCTGATGCCGTGGATACCGAAACCAATGAAGCATTCTCGAAGGAGGGAAGAACAGGAATACTTTACGCTTGGCTAACTACGTTCTATCCTTCCTTCCCCCTATGTCTAATCTATATATAGGCCTACACATATAATTGTGGAGTGGCATACAAAAAAAAAATTCCGAAATGATTATTTTTCTTTTTTGTTTGCATTTTGGTTTAAAAGACTGATGGGATTTACTAACTTCGTAACTTCGCTCAGATTTCCAGCTCTCAGTAGAAAAATTAAAAAATGAAAAAAAAAATTATTTTTGTTTCTTAAGAACATTAACTGAGAATTAATCTTATTTATTAAATTATATGTATTAATCGAGCACTAAATTAATTATATACAAACTTGTTCGGTTTTAATACTATTCTTTAATAAGAAACTGCAACAGTAATAATAAAAAAAAAATTTTAAGTAAAAAAGGAGAGAGAAAAATATCAAAAAAATTAATAAAACATAGAATATTTTAATTATTTATATTCTATTTCATCTCTAGATCAATAAGAATCAACAAATCTATAAATATTCCAAAAATAAATTTGATAAAAAAACAATTTACACATTTATTTTTTGTTACAGAATTTTTAGATTATAAGAATGGCTTAAGGATGTTCAAAAGTATCCTTTGACGTCTGTAGATGCTGTTAAAAATAATTTAATAGAGCGATATTAAATTTTAAACCATTTTAAATTTACTGTAATTTTAAATAAAGCGCAGCCAAACTAATCTGCTTGACGCTTGTTGGAAAATAATAGTATAACGAATCCAATTTAATTTAACTTTGAGCAAATATCGATTTAAAATCATTTGTCAATGGTCGGTATTTAATTTGAAAACTTTTCGACCCCTGAAAGTTCGTCTTTCCCTTATGAGTTTATAGTCAGGTAGAGAAGTTATCTTGTTCTTCTCTATCTACGATTTCTGCTCAATCTTCATCGTTCTACCATAAAATCAAATCATTTTAAATTCAGATAGGAAAATTTAGCTCAGCTAGTCGTCCAAGTTGATTTAGAAATAAATGACTGAAAGATATTAAGAATATCTTAGCAGTAAATCAAATACATTGTTCAGAAAATTGTCCGAAGTCTGACTGTAAAAACAGTTTATTTTTTTATAATAATTATACGTTGAAACGAGGCGAACAACGAGTATTTAGAAGTTAGAAAATTATACGTATAAAATGATAAGGTAATCTTTAAGATTCTATTTAAACAGTAAAGGAAAAAGAAAAAAAAAAAAATATGGAAGTAATTTCATAAAGAAAATTCAGGTAAAAATTACGGAATTTACGTTAAAAAAATCATCATACTTAAGCATTAGTAAAACTTTCTAAAAATTCTAACATTTCTCTCAGTTAAACTTTAACAGTCCGCAAATGCCTTCCGCTTCCTGCGATTAGAGACCAGTGGAGGGGGGAGTTTTTAATGAAACCCGTCTAAACTTTCTCTCTCTTCTTATCTCAGCTTTCGACCGTCGCCACTGCAGACATGGAAAGGTGGGGGAACCAAAAATTTAGACTTAGAACGCCTTTTACGTTCCCCTCGGCCAACATCGACTTTCGATTTTCGTATCCCGTATCCCAGACCGCTAAAAGATAAACGGTCCCACAACAATAGACACTCCCTATCTTCTAAACCCCCCACAAGACGCCGTCTTCTTTTTCCAAACGCCTTTTTTTTCTCTTTCAAAGTCCTCTTTTCGTCCGAGGATAGAACACGTTTTGGCGCTTGCAACACGCAGTACGAAAAGATAGAGCTAGAGCATCGGAAAGGGCTGGGTGGTAATAACTCATCAGTGAAGCTGTCAATAACTTTTCCGAAGATTCAGCCGAAGAGATTTTTTACTTTTTTTTTTCTTTTTTTACTTTTCCTCTTTGCTGCTAATGAAACTCCCCATGTCTTATCGGAACTGTCTCATTTCTGTCCCGTTTTCTGGGAGGAGCACCGAAACCTCACTATCTTCCACAGAGGAAAACCTAGCGGAGAGATCGGACAAGTTTGATAAAGAAGTGCAAACCTAGAACTGATATGAATAGTCGTACGAGAGAGAGCGAGAGAGAGAGAGAAAAATGTTTCCGAGCGACCCGTTCACCTATCTTTAATGTTAACGAACATTTTCTGAAACTACATTTATAGGGCGTACACTGCCAGATATCTAAAAGTTTATTGCTTCGGCTATTTTAAGAATGTTTGTTTAATGGATGCAGGTGCTACTACTACTACTACTACAATTGGTGAAATTTTTAAAAAATCAAAAAGTGCATTCATTCGCAACACACAAAGCTCGTTACTTTAATTATAACAACCTATAAATTTCACTTAACAATTTGCACTAATTCTAAAGCAATTCATAAATATTCTTCAAAATATATATATATATGTATACTCCCATAAAAACTCTAATTTATAACAAAAAAAAGCAAAAAAATCTCACCTCCTTTCGTATATTCTGAATAATTTTCTTCGCCAATTATCGTTGCTAAAGTTTAAGAAAAATTGGAGAAAACTTGTTTGTACAAATTATATCAAATGTTTAAATGAGTTTGCATTACTATTATTCGTTTTGTACGATAAATTAACTCAAAACTTAACCTTCTTTTTGATTAAATGGAATATTAAAAAGTAAATTTAACGTTTCTGTAAATTTCTACTTCGTATGGATCGGTTTATACAATTCGAAATTTTAGTCAAAAATAGTTCGACACTGATCTCATTTTATTTAGCATTTGGATCATTAAACTCATTGGATTCTCGGTATTCATTTTACGTCATTAATATCGACAGCCTACTAAATTAAAGGTGGAACCTAACGATCTTAATGCTCCTCAAAAAGAAGAAAAAACAAAAGAAAGAAAGACATTGGCAGAAAGAAACAAAAAAGGAAAAACCTGTTCTACTTTTTACATTCGTTTTCCTTGCATCTTCTGGACAAACAGATAATTAGATGAATTACCTTAGATTGGTAAATCCAATATTTTGGTTTATTCTTACGCATTTTTCAAATGACACAGTGCAGACTCATATTGGGAACTATTTAATTAGCATTGCTCAAATGATAGAAATTTCAAAAAGAAAAATATTTATTTTATTAACAAAATTCTATTTATACTGTGTGCATATTTTTTTTACAGTTTTAATATAACTTTTTTCAAAATGTAAGAAACTTCTTTACATGATTATTAACGCGCCATAAAATGTCTGAAGATTAAAAATAATAATAAAACTGTACTGTAAACACTGAAGTAAAGCATAAAATCGTTTATTAAACGCAAGTTAATCAAGATTTGCTGACTTTCATTAAGCGAAACAACTGCATATAAACAAACATTTGGCCTATTATTACTTAAAAAGCCACAAAAGTAATGAAGATACAATCTTAATTTTAATTTTTTAATCTGTTCTATTGAATTTCTAATGTTTTAAGAAAATTTTAATACATATATATACTAAATTTATTTTCTTATAAAGCACAGAAAACTGTTTACAGGATAAACATTCAACAATTTCTCTATGAATAAAAACAAATAAATAAATCATGCTAATTCGCGACATTAACTATGTTGATATATATATATATCGCATGACGTTTTTATGTTAACTTAATGTTAATATATTCACCGTTTTTTATAAAAATAACAATTTCTCTATGAATAAAAACAAATAAATAAATAAATCATGCTAATTCGCGACATTAATTATGTTGATATATACATATCGCATGACGTTTTTATGTTAACTTAATGTTAATATATTCACCGTTTTTTATAAAATACAAAAATCATCATTACAATATTTATTTTCTTATAAAAAAAATTAATTCATTTAAAAAAATTCGTCAAAAATATTTATGATATACAGAAATAATTATAAATTTTATAATATAATTATTAAAAATCGATTTATTGAACATCAGTTATTAGATATGTCATCATATAATAATGATAGAAACAAGAAAACTCTTGAGCTTCATAAGTCTGTAGATGATTTTAGAAGGTTATAGTCGACTTAACAGCCTTTTTTTCTTAATGAGAAACATTGCGCGAATGTCAAGTTTTGTTCTAAAGATAATTTTAAATTAATATATTGTCTAGTATTCCTCAGTTGATGCGGAGCAATTCCCCGAGGCTAGATAGTGTCGGGTTAATAAGACGAAACAGATAGATGCCTTTATTGTGATGAAAAAATTCAAGAATAAACCGAAACTTAAAGGAGAAAAAAATGAATAAGTTTAGAATGCTTTAAAATCGATTATTTTTGTTTCGGTTATAAATGACTAATAAAACTCAGCAGTATGCAATTTTATTACACTAAATTAATTATGGGACAGAGGACTTAGAAAGCTTTAATTTTGACCTAAAATTTATTATCTCTATTATTATACATCTCCAAACTAACACGTTTGCACTGAAAACTCTTTTGTGAATGTTATATATTAATCACGCTGATTATATGTAGTCCCGTTGTAAATTTGAAAAGTTTCCAAATTTCTAGCCAAAATCTGAAAATTATTATTAAATATTATAAATCTTCTTACGCAAAAAGTTAAAAAATTTAACAATTACTTCTTATATATATATTTTTGCCTATAAAGTTTAAGTCTGCACATAAAAGTTTTTAAAAGTTATCGTAACAATTGTGTGAACTGATGATAAAGAATTAGACAACAATTTCTATAACCATAAAAACATTATTATGAAAGACTAAGTTTTTAATTATTAGAGTATAAGAAAATATATATTTTATTCCAATTATTTTTGTATAAATTAACTTCTATAAATATAAAAAAATAATGCGCAGATTATAGACAAAAAAAAAATGTTTAAATTTATGATTTATGGAATAACCATAAAAGATTCCGCTATTATAAATTTTATAGCGTAGATAATCTATATAAAAATTAATAGATATTTATATATTTATAATTTCTTTAAGCTTAATAAGATTTTAAGGTTGTCTTGCTACGCAATCTTTACATTAACTACTACTATATTAATGATACGCGGTCAGAGATAAAGATGGAAGCTCTTAGCAATTTGTAATATTACAAATGTTACACGAATTGCTGGCAGACACCGTAGTGACATCTATCGGCAAACGACGACAACAACTTATCGTTAAAAGACATTTATCACATTTGGTGGCACCAGATGGCACGACAATCGCATGATTTATGTCTTCCTTTTGACGACAGCCATTGCCGCGATTTTCCCACACACAAAATTTAATATACGGCAGAATTTGCTTTTACCTCTCCATCTCTAGAATTACGAGCAATATTAAGAGTTAATTATATTATATTCTCCGTCTCAAACGCGTCAAAAATTCTCGACCCCCTCAAAAAAGTCATAATTCTTTGTTTGATCAAAATAGAGTCAACATTGGCGTGTGTTATTAGGAACAAGCAGCAAATGACCCAAACTGCTCATCGAGATAAATCCTACACAGTTCTAATGATGACCAAAATGGTCACGAAGGAGATCCTATCATCAACACCTCGTGATCACCTGCTCGGATGCATGTTAGCCTGTAGGCTCCAATGACTGATATGCCAAAGAGTAAACTCGATAGAAAATTCCTTTCTGAATTCCTAATTGGTTTGTTATTCCTGTACCCGCTCACATTAATAATTTACCTCACCAAAAAAAAAAAGAATAAAAAAAAAAATATTGCAGAAGTTTAGATCACCCACGTTACGATATATATTTAAAGCTTAACGCAGTAACACACAGACAGTCTGAACGATTAAATAATTAATCTCTAAAACGTTCTTAAGTGATAAATGAGAAAGAATACCGCAACATCATTAAGAAAATTACCATAAATTGTGTGGTCAATAATAAATAGTATAAAACTTAAATAATATATTTATATATATGTGTGTGTGTGTATGTGTTTCGTGCGATAAATCAAGCCATTTTGAGAAAGCATTGCCATCTAGCGGTAATAAATGCAACCAATTCCTATTAATATCTCATTATATACGGATGATTGGTTTGAAAGATTCGCTCGAGATTTATCGATTTACTTGTTATGATTAATGATGAAGACGTAATTTTACAACAAACAATTTAGCGAATAATATTAGGCTATCATTCTTTAGCCAGTTCATGCTAAACTAGATCATTGGATTGGGAAATAAACGAGTGAAATTCATTATGGTTTCCAATTTTGAAAATAATAAAATATTAATTGCGTAGAAATAATTTTCCTATTTATTTATTTGTTTAATCTATAAACGTCGAAAATTTAGACTAGTTATTATTGTTAGTTATTTTTATTTTTTTAAATAGAGAGTGGTAATCTTAAAAGCGTAAATTTTTAATTTATAAACAGCTTGGAAATTAATCCGAATATCATCATCATCATCCTTTTGTACGTTCTCGATACAGAAATTGCATTAGATACATTCGCGTGAGAAAAATCAGATGGAGAAACGAAATCAAATTTTAAAGATAATTAATAACGAGAACGAAACGAAATCATACTTATTCAATCCGTATGTTACCGTTCTTTTCGAACTTACACACACATACATATATATACTACTACTATAGTAACCAAAAATATAATTTGCAACAAATGATAAATAATGATTAACAACGTCGTACGTCAAAGAAAAAAGTAATAACAATAATAAAAAAAAATAAAACGTGGTAAATTATTGTAATGCATCGGTGTGTGTTCCTTAATGTTCTTGATAAAAATCCCAGCCTACTCATTCACTTCATCTCAATTTCAAGTGGTGTCGATGGCATAAAACTAAACAAAACAAAGTAAATTAAATACAACCCGAGTATATTTTTTAAAAGCAAATGAGAGAAATGATTTCTCTGGTATAAAGAGAAACATCAGAAGGTAGTGAATACCTTCCCTGGAGACTTATCCTAAGTGACAGCAGGACGTCCCAGGATAGTACACTTACAGGATTTATCCATTCGATCTACCGAAACGGCGATAATTAAATTGTCACCATGCAGCTGATTCCAGCTTTGAAACTATTCTATAAGGGATGACACTGATGTCACTCTACGCGACTAAACTATTAAAGATACTCCCAAAGTTTTTCAATTAAATTCGAGAGTTTTATAATTAATAGTTACACACACGATTTACTTTATAATTATTATTATACTGAGAAAAGAAAAAATATATATATATTTTTTGTTGGGAATGGAAAAAATTCTTAATTTTCTCGTGCTATTCCAATGCACAACTTGAGAAAAAAATTTTTGCAAGTTCCGGCCGAATGATTACCATGCATGTTGGATTGGGATCGTTAAGTTCCGTGCCGTGACCGCTCTGCTCGAAGGGACGGTCTCTGACGGCGACGTTTTGTCTACCTCCCTTCTTCCTTCCTAAAACAAATCCAATGAGAACAGAGCACTAACAGACCGCCCAGACTGTGCTTGGGGGGTATAAAAAAAGAAAATTCTACAATACAGTCACCTGATTGGTCACATACAAACGGCGTCGTCTCAATTGGAATCACTACAATTTGAATGTTATTATCGAAATTATATCGTCTATTTATTATTATTATTGTTACATATAAATAATATAATAACTAATTATGCAGAAATTAAGTAAGTAGCTAAGTCTCAAAATTTATGAACATAGTTAAGTTATAACTGACAATACAGATAAACTTCTAATAAATATTTATTAACATATTATTATTATTATAAACTGAGAAGTTAAACTGCAAGTTTATAGTTTTATTTAAAATTTATAAATATCAGCGTGAATTACACTGTTATTCGAATCCGAATTCATAATTTATTTATTTTATTATTATCATTGATATTATAAACATAATAATTCTGATTATAGTTTTTATACTAGCATTTGACTTATTATTCTATATGCACATACTTCTGCTTATTCATTCTTCATCTAGTAGATTATAAGCTATGTAGATTATCCAAGTGTTTGTTAAAATATATCAAGTTTTTTGGATATAATTTTCACATCTGATAAACTAAGAAATTTGTAATCATTTAAGGAAACATCTTTTAAAATGTTCTATAGTTTATTCTATCTCAATAAGAATGAGATCGGCGAGAATTTTTGTCGCAAAACAAGAATAAATTAATAAAAATCACTTCCTTTGTTCGTTTTACGTTACAGATTTTAGTGAAGGCTTTAAAGAGGATATATTATATAGTTATTATTTTGGATAGCCCAATCGCGATCGAATTCTTTGTCTTCTAAACATAACCTAAAGTCAAATTGTCCATAACGTTAGATTAAAGGACCTCTGGGCAAAAAAAAAAACCACACTAACCTTTAGGGATATGGCAGAGAGAAGTACAGCAGTCGACATGTCATTGGCCCTATTCTTCTTTCACTCTAAATCTCTAGGGGTGAGATAACTCAAGTTCCCAGAAGGAGGAATGGTGGATCGTGTAAGTTATGCTTGGTTGATTCTTCCAGAGGTTGGATTTTTTTGTTTTTAAACGCATTCTTCTCTTATTTATCCGGTGATAAGATGGTGTTCTGTGTAAAAAACAAGCATACATCTTTAATTGAATATAAAAGTGTAAAGTAAAGGGACATTCTAACTTAATTATAATATTTTGTATAGTTAGAATATAATGTTACTTAAATACAGAGTTAGAGGCATAAATCAATTCTTAATTATTATAAAATATATGCAGTATTAATTCCAAGATATAGTAGCATTTTTTATTATAAAAGGAATTAGTGTTGCGCTGCAGAACATCCCATTTTGTTCGGGTAAAGATAGGAGACACGAGGGATCCAGCATCGATCTTGCTCCTATTGTGAATGTATACAAAGGATGAGAGAGAGGCGTGCAATTATCGAGCCCCAACATACAGATGGTCCCTTTCTCACTGGTCGACGTAGTTCCTTCGTCAGAACCCTAGATTAGCATGTGAAGTAGAGGAGGTGCTATGTCCGCTACTATTCTGTACAACCATGTAATATTTAGAACCACTTATTATTGGATAATTTTTATAATTTATCTTACTCCAAAGTAATTTTCTTTAAAAGAACTCACCCAAATTAAGAGAAATTAACAAATCGATCCATTTATTGCAAAGTTTGTGCTGATCTACAGAATAAAAAACTGATGCGAAATAACGTTATTTAATTAATTTATTCTGTAACTGCATTTATCGAAAGCAAAAATCAGTGAAAATAATTATGTTAAATTATGCTTACTTGATAAAAAATTGTGCCTTGTGTAGAAGATTTCATGTGAATGTATTCAATTAATAGAAAGGAGATCAAGCTTTCTATCGAGGTATGTAGAAGAAGATTTCATGTGAATGTATTCAATTAATAGAAAGGAGATCAAGCTTTCTATCGAGGTATTTTTCCAATGAATACCTAATCGAATCAGCTGATTTGCAAGTATTGTTAAGGTGGCTATCAGAGGTGCAATATCCCTCATCAAATTCGCCAATGGGATGTGTATGATAGCCGCATTAAAACTTGAAGGATTAACGAAACGGGGCGAATCTGCCAAGCGATTGTGGCACTTTGAAGAGACGGTGTAATCTTTCCCCTCTCCATACTCCAGAAGCTTATTGTAATCCCAGTCTGGATATTTTGGAAAATTATCGATTAGTGAAGCAGAGAGAATGATTAAAGAGTGGAGCTGGCCGTAACCGATGTGCGAAGTGGCAGGAAACATGTGGCCTTTCAGACAACCATCTACTGGTCATACATCTTTCTTTCCCCCAACTCATTCCGTTTTCCCCGTCTACCAAGACGACTATAAGGTCTTTTCGTTTTATGCTGCTAACTAGATCTGTGAAATTGCCGTTTTGGTTTCGTATAAATTTCGCTTTGGGAGATTAATGCGTTTAAGATATCGGTTAACAGCCATAGAAGAGGATGATGTCTTTTTTGACGTCAATGATTTTTCGATATCATGCAATAAAGATGAATCTTTCCATCGAATGACGTTTTGTCGAAGTTTAAACACACTAAAATTATCTTTTCATAGAACTACTATGCTATAACATCGAAGCGAATCTCATAATTATTCCATTAGAAGTTTTGCAATAAACCGAATGTTAGAACAAATAAACGAGAATCTGTAAGCGTTAAAATCGATCAAACTCATCTCTTGTTTAATAAAAATCGATCAAAATCAAATTAAATTCTGTATTTTGATTAATAGGCCAATAGACTTAGGCTAGCGAGCAACAGTTTTTCAAACTGACAATAGGCCGTTTTTCGTTTACTAATAAAAAATTCAGTTACAATCATTTTGCTAAAATTTCATAAATTTTAAATTATTTATATAATAAAATTAATCTAATGTAGGCTCTGTTATTATAGAATCTATAAAATTTTAATTTATTTGACTATAATGTTGATTAACTGCTTAACTGTTTACTTCTATAGGCTATATTCTATCCATTCTCTCATTAACAAGAATGTTTATTCCTTTTTAATTATCATGAAAGAACTTTTATGTTCTTGCCAAATATATTGATATTTAGATAAATCTCATAAATGTCATGCATTAAAGTACGAAAAATAGCTATGAAACTCTTAGTAAATGATTAAAATACAGTACTGCAATATATGTAGAACTTATTCTTGAAGCTTCATCATAGAAAAGTGTAGACCTTTTACTTTAATGAAATAATCGAAATTAGCGTTATTAAATCTGCTATTTTATAAAATATTTAACAAAATTAACCCAGTAAATTCAGAATTATCTCAATAAAACATTCTTTAAAATAACACAATTTAAGCCTGTACAATATCCAGATGACAAAACACAACCTACGCACAAAAACAAACGAAATATCTTATATTACTTTAAAAATAATAAAAATGCCTTCACATATAGTATTAATATAAAATACTACCGATAAACATAGCAATAGAACTTATGCTTTAAAGAAAATTGTTAATTTTGCATTAAAATCAATATATCATTAAGTCTTATCCAATTCTTAAGTTTGAACCATTTTTTTTTTTTTTTTTTTATCAACGTAATCTGAAGGTAGTGGGTTCGAATCCGGGTTGATTTGCATTTTTTTTTTTTTTTTTTTAATATATATACATATATAAAATAGTAATAATATAACCAACTATCCAAAACAATCAGCAATTTATCAAATTAATCGGTAATATTTCTGTTATTCTTATAAACAATTGAGGAAATGTTATTGTTGAATATAAATAATAATTTATTATAAGATATAGTAAATCATTATAATGTCTTTTTTATAAAAAGAAGCAGCATAATGTATTTTTTAAGAAAATACATTATAAAATTGTAATTAAATTTAATAATAATTTAAACGTTTTGTTGCCAATTTTATTATAGGACCTATAATTTATATTTTTTTCTGATTAAATCAATTTTCATATATTAATTTTTAATGATAATATTCTAAGAATTAATTCTTTAATTGTTTATTGGATATATTTCAAGAAAATTAAATATTTCTGTAATATAAATTTTATTATATGTAAAAATTTAAATATTGTCCACACATTCACAAAAAATCAGTGTCCAGCATTCTACGCCACTCAGTTTTTCGGCCAAAATTTCGTCAATAAGACCCCCGGACCCCCACACTTATTATAATTTAAAAAGTATATCTTTAGCCGAGGCATTTAATACCTATTTTCTCTGTAAGCCCCAACTGGCTACGTCTTACGTCATGTGTATTTCCCCAAGATTATTTATAACATTTTCGATGAATCGTAACCTTTCGGATATAACATTTTGGGTCGATCTTATATAAACTCGGATTTCTGGGATTAAGCTGGTCCAGTCGCGATCCTCTGGTCATCCTGAAAATTCCAACAGTACGCATTTAATATTGTAATTAATATATACAGTATATATATACCGTAAATATTAAAAAAAAAAATTCTGTTACATAATCTCAAATAATTATTCCTTAATTAACCTTTTTAGTCAACAAACTTTCGCGCTCTTAAAATAATGTCTCGTGTCATCGTTAATTTGACTCGGCAGGTGATAAATGTTTGTTTTTTTCTAGTAAAAGTAAATATTGGTAGTCCCCGAGTTTTCGGGACGGATAACGTAGGAAATCAGCCGAGGTAAAACCATAAAATTTATCGAAAATTTTTATAAGTTTAAATGTTTCATTTAAAAAGTAGAAAAAATTTAGAATTACCAGAATTAACTATAGAAAAATTTCTTTCCAGTAAATAGACTGGTAGAAACCCGTTTGGTGCGCTATAGTAGCGGGGCTCTAGTGGCAGTTTTTAGAATTAACGTGTGGTAAACACGAATTTTAAATGTAATAGAAAACTGTAATCACGATGAACATAAGAGTACAATTAAGGTAAAATTTGAAACCAATTATTCAGAGACAAAAATTCTTCAGACCTAAACCTATTTGAAAAGGAAAAAATCTAATGGAATCTACACAAGTACGTAGTGTTACATAAATCTTCCCTGAAGGGGTGGTGACGAGTAAATGTATTCTTCAAATGAAAGTAAATCAGCCTAATTACAAAGTAAAATTACAGATAAGAAATAAATAGTGAAAAAATTCGATAAAATATTTAACTAGGATATTTTTAAATTATTCAAATATATTGTAATGCTGTAATATAAGAAATTAAAAACTATTAAATTTATAAAATCGAATTATATTTATCATGGATGGTATTTACTAATAAGTCACTGTAATCTTGATTTGTATTAAAAACTGAAATAGACATTTATTTTTCAGCTTCAAATATTGTTTGCTTGTTTATTTTAATTAGCTAATATTTTTTATTTTTATAATTTAGGTTTATTTTAATCAATTAATATTTTTTATTTTTATAATTTAACTCGATAAATGAAAATAAACTTACGTGGGGTCGATGCAGCAGTATCGCTGAATTGAGGGTCTATATCTCTTGGAAAATCAATCAAGTTTTATCATTTTAATTAAAAATAAGTTGAATAATGAATATAACGGGGTCGCAGTAATATATCCGAAGCTGAAAAATTGGATTCAGCTGAAATCAATCATCGAAGGAATTGATTTATTATCCGATTCCGAATAATAATCGAGTTAATGTAAGTTAACACAGTAAAACCAAAAAATAATTAATAATGTTTATTTGGTACACGAATGTTTCTAAATTTTAAGAAAGTTTATTTTATCACGTTTGCCACATTTCCTTCTCTAACCAATCCTTTCAATATATTTTAATCGCTGGCTTTGAAGCTGGTTTCTTTCGATAAACTGAAGGAAAAATTGATGGCGCATAGTCCGGATTATCAGGATGATATAGGTCTTTTACTAATAAAATGATAAGAGCAAAGTTTTGAGTATTTGGTTGGATTCTACATAGTTCTATTTTCTCTACAAAAATATTTACTTCATTTAATTTAAAACTTTACCAAGGATCATTTTTCTCGCTTGTAAAATATTACCTGATACGCCTCACAGCTCGAATCCACTTTTTTCTCCTTCCTGCATTTTTTTTTAGTGAAGGAAAACTAAACAAAGAAACTTTGGATGCGCTGTATTTTTATGACAGCCGACAACACAGCAATAATTGCCACTGTAGCGTTTTTCTGCCATTGTTTACCAGTTAGTTTTTCTAACAGTCACTAGAGTGCGCCTCGCATCAATTGAATTAAGGTGCCAACAAGCCTATACGGCGGGATATTTGAATGTAATTAAACGTTTTTCAAAATGTTTAAATTTCGTACAAGTACCAAAGTTGGGTATGAAGTTCTGCAAAGTCGCGATTTCTAACAACTATCAATAATAATAATTTTAACCTAAATCTAACGACTCTGCAAATCCAGAGTTCGGCCTGAGCTCAGGTCTTGAAGTATCAATTAAGTAGTTATGTTGGAATAAGGACGTGAATCTCAGTAATTGATACTTCTAGCTCAGGAGCTAGAAGTATCAATTAAGTGTTATGTTGGAATAAGGACGTGTCTAAAAAAAAAAAAACGCTAGTCGGCCGGATTGGCCGCGTGGAAACGCTACGGCTTTCAAAATAACTAGAAGGCCGTTTGAAAATCGGGGAAAAAATGAGCATTAATATCCGGGTTAGGTATTTTTTGCATTTTATACGCTCTTCCTTTATCGGTTTTAGATATTCGATGGGCAATTTAAATACCAGAAGATCGAGAATGGTCCGTCATAGTCGGCCGGATTGGCCGCGTGGAAACGCTACGGCTTTCCACTCTGGAGGACCCGGGTTCCAGTCTCGGGTCCCACCCCTTGAAAATATTTATCGTGGGGTCCGGGCCCGGCCCGTCGATCCCCGTCCTCCACAATCCGGCTGACCCCTCCGCAGGGGTGGGCAGCCTGTGGAAGGGCTTGTTTCGCCCCGCCACTTAATACTCTTACTGAGTGGAAAGTGACGTCATCTGTTGACAAAAAAATAAAAAACGCTTAAAACGTTCGTGAGGACACCATTTTCTTACATGTTAGTTTATTTAGTTGTGTCATTAAAATTTCTTGGATCTATCTTTTTATGTATTTATTAATATAAAAACACTGCTAAATTAAATAAATTCTTTTCATAACAAAAAATTAACTGCGCAGAAAATAACAGTTTCAATACAAAAAATGACTATACAGCGTAACCATCAATATAACGTATATTAAATAAATAATTACATTATTTATATGTATTCTTTCGCAGAATGAAGTTTTTAATAAATCATTATTGTTTGAAATACTTATAAAATTTTTCACAGCACTTCGCAATATTACAAATTAAGTGCAATATTTCCAAAAATTGCATTTAATTTATAATATTGCGTTCAACGTTTCTGCGCTCAGCTGCGTTTTTTCTGAGATCTAAAACTTATTCACCACTGAAAAAAAACTATCGTTGCACCATTGGTACCTGGCCAGCATACCCAAATGCAATTATTTTCTTAATATTCTTGAATGATATGTTGTTCCTATCAAAGTGATTAAATATATTTCTATCCACCTTATACCAGTGACGTGCAGTGAGTGGTGGATACTGCATTTCCATTCTTTCTTTTAATTTAAATCAGCTATTTCTGTAGCTACCTCCATAATATTATTTTTATCATCTTCAATACTTGTCACATACAAATAGAAACATTTGTTGCCAGTTAATAACAATAGCGTTATCTACTAGGAAAGAGAGGAAACCACAACTTTGTCATTGCGAAAATGTTTAAAAAGATTTTATGTCCAATCCGGGACGTCTGGTCACTTTACTTAGGTTTAAAATTTTTAAACTCTGAAATTGGGAACTGGCCTATACACTGTGTTTTGAACTTGTATTGTTATAATTTAATTACATTTAAAGGAGTATTCTGTAGGGTCACCTCCTGTCAGAACTTGAAGAAACTGTAAAAATGCTGGGGAGAGTGAACAGAATATAATTGTCTATTATCATTTTCCCCATAAAATTGACAGGGCCTGCATTAAAAAAAATCTTTTGAAAAACTTATGAAATGCTAAAACCAATATGTAGTTAATGAAATTTGGCATATTATATGATAAGACCAGACGTCCCGGATTTGAGTTGTCCCGCAATGAAAACTGTCCCGGATTGGACATGTAACGTTTTTAGTATTTTCGCAATGGCACAAACTTGCCATTTCCTCTACTTTATACCAGATGACCAGAGCCGATTTGCATTTTTGGGGGCCCCTAAAAATTCAAATCAGCTACGTCTAATTTTAAATAAATACGTTGGTTCTCCCCGATCCCGAATGGGGGTTATGTGTGGAACTTGTCCCCCGAAAAGAAGAGCGCATAACGAAAGGCCGAAAAAGAGGCAGACGAGTCCGCCGGGTGGTCCGAGTCCGTATGCGGGCCCGCCACGTCTAATTTTAAAAGTTCCTTATAACTTATAAGGAACCTTTAAAATTTTACTTTCTATCTAGAACTCTAATAAAAACCCATTTTTTCTTATTAAAAGTTTATAAGTTGAAAACTGATTGATAGTTTTGGGGTCCCTAGAATCACGAGGCCCTAGGACGCGGCCTAGTCGGCCAATAGGTAAATCCGGCCCTGTAGATGACGCTATTGTTATTTAACTGACAACAAATGTTTCTACTTGTACTGACAAGTATTGCAGATGATAAAAAATATTATGGAGATCGTTACAGAAACAACCGATTTAAAATTCAAATTAAAATACAACCAAGCGTAGAAACATTGAAAGCAATATTACAAGTTAAATGCAATTTTTGCAATTCTGAAGAATTTTATATTATTTCAAGTAATGAAGATTTATTAAAAATTTCACTCTGTGAAAAAATACATATAAATAATGTATTTATTTATTTATTATTTGTTCGTTATATTGATAGTTATATCTATATAGGCCGTAATCATTTTTGATATTTTTGTATTGAGACTGTTATTTTCTGTGTAGTTAAGTTTTTGTTATGAAAAGAATGTTATTTTTTTTTTTTATTAATTTATCGGAAGTATATGTTTTTTATGTAATTTTTATATTAATAAACACACAAAAAAAAAGACAGATCCAACACATTTTAATGACGTACAACTAAATAAACTAAGAAAATGGCATTTTCGTGAATGTATTAAAAACATTTTTTATTACTGTATTGTTATTTCGACATGTCCCGCATTCCAACATAAAATATCTGGTCACTTTATGATAAGATAATTTCAATAACAACAACCGATGAGAAAATGTTGCTCTTAATATAGGCATTATTGATATAACCTATTTATATACGTTTCTGTCTGTACTAATAACTTTTAAACTAATTGTTTTATATTTTCATGACATGAGACGAGAATATTTTTCCATTAAAGATATCCTTGATGCAGCATGATTTGACCTTTTATCACCTATTTAAAATAGTTGACATTCAATATGCTGAGATTTTCGTGAAATAATATGGAACCATTTAATAGATTTTCATGAAATTCAATACATAGGTTATTGTCATTGAAGATTTTTATCACATATACTGTATTTTAATCCCTTATCTTAATCATTTCACTTTTGGAAGCTGCTGATTATTGCGGTTAATCAATGTATTGTCCTTGAGATTTCTGCTAGATTGTTCTCTTCAGTTTTTCTATTACATAATAAATAATATTAGAAATAGTAAGGGTAATATTGTGAAATCTTAACAAATATTTTGAAATTTTTTGAAGCCCTAATTATTGTTTTAATACAGGGCAAATGGAAAGTTGCTAATATTAATATGTACGATATCATATTTATTATTACTGTACAAGGTTTTGTTAAATATACATTCATTATCAAGTAATATACTAATATAGGTTTACAATTTTTAATTGTGGCATGACAATCATCGATCTTTTGGAAAAACTATAATGGACAACTATACTCTATTCATGGTTCTGAATACATACACCAAGTTTTATCAAAATTGATTGAGGGCAGGGTAGCTACAGAAGTGTGGAATACTTCTTTTTAAAATTATAATATTGGAATATAATTCAATCAAAATTATATAATAAAAGTGAAAAATTCTATAATTTGGAAATGACAATTTTACTGACAAAATAATTACTATTATTAACAGAGAATAAATAATTATAACGAAAAGTTTAGAGAAAAGTTATGAAATAATTAAAAAGTAAGAAAAATTTTATGATTTCATTTTATATATTGAATATTGTTTTTATATAAAATAAAATTATTTTATTTCTAATGTATTTTTTATTCCATTTATTTTTCCTCAATTAACTTTAGTTTAATCAAAAATTTTTGATGCAACCTAAATTATCATCAATACTTCCAACATAATTATAAAATCAGCAATGCTGATAAATACCAACAATATTTAGATATAAAATATGATAATCTTTATATATTATGTGATTTAAGGCTGAATATTAAAACAAAAAAATTATAGACTATATTTTCAAAGTAAAATTAACAAATCCATCTACAGCAATATTTCAATTGTGTTCTGCAAAATATCCCATTAAAAATTATATTCCTCAATTAGCTTATATACTATATTAATAATTATTATTGTGAAAAATCATTTCTTGCAGGTTAGTAGCATCCAGAATGGGACAATTTTATCCAACTGGTTCATCTCTGCCCTATCTATGTCAGGATGATTCTACACCATCTGTTTCTATACTTTATTTCTTCACCAGAAATAATAATACATGTACAATGAATTTGAAGTCACCTCATGCTGATTTTTTCATTTAATTTTTACAATAAAACAGATATAAATTTAAATGTTTTAAATTATTTAAAAAACACTTAATTTTGTTTACAACTGTTTTACTACAAAAATTAAAACACAATACAAAGAACAAAAGTAAAATGCAAAGCCCTTTAGCAGTCGAAAACTTGACGCCTTCCTCAGCAGCTGAGGAAGGTGCCAAGTACATTGAAAACATTTCTAAATAAAGTTTTTGACTACTAAAGGCTTTGCATTTTATTTTTGTTTTGTACAGTCTTATTAATTTTTATCATCAATATAAAGAAAATGAAAATTTTCTTTTAAATTATACAAATAGAAATCGTCATATTCAATAAGTAAATCTAATTCAAAAATAGATATCATCATATTAATGTATCCAAATCCAGTTTACTTAATAATAATTTACTAAATCTTAATCAAAAACTGGGATAATGTGGATCTGAAGTTTCTTTAGTCCACATTATCACTGATAATTGGGACTCTACTGTATATAATTAACTTCCTAATTTTTGGTTGTATGTTTTATTAATTTGTTCAAACTTCACATATTATTGTATAATGTAACAACAGTCTAAATATTGTATTTTATATACCAGGGGTGGGCAACCTTTTTTTTGTACGGGGTTGTATAGAAAAATTTATGGTGAGCCATGGGCCAAAACAAAAACAATTGATAATAATAGTATTTATTTAAAAAAGAGAAGGTACAGATATGTAAGTATACATAGCTGTTGGTATTAGATATAATAAAATAATGTGGGCCACGGGCTGGAGGTTGCCCACCCCTACTCTATACAATAAATGAATAATATTTTATTTATATATAAATTGTCATGAATATACAATACAAAAAAATTCCCTCATTAAGATCAGTGTACAGTTTATTACAAGTGACTAAAATAATCAACAATTATCTCATAAATGAAATGTCGGAGAGCTCTTTCCATTAAAGATGTGAGTAAAAACAGCCTTACCAACAAATCTACTAAGAAATAGCTGGTCACTGACAAATGTCCTGAACCACATTATTGATCCAGTTTGCTTTATTTTTAACATATACTGTATTTTACTATTAGTATTAATTACATAATCCAAAAAAAATGTAATTAGAAATTTTAAGTAAAAGAGGAAGTAAGTATTCTTACAATAGATATTTTTATGCTTTCAATAAAGTTAAAAGAATTAATATTAATTTAAAATTTTGTCAAATCATTCATTTTTTGATGTAAAATTGGCAGGCAAAAAATTGCTTGCATAGAAACAGTTGACATAGATGCAGCAACATAGGAACAGTTGGAATGAATCAGTGGCATATACTAACAGTGACATATAAATGTCTCACATATCATATAAATGTACTATAGTTTATATAAATATAAGCACCTCTCTAAGTTATGGAAATCTTTTACCATGCTATGTACAAAAATGCTATCATCTGAAAATCTGAAATCAATCCTTGGGACTCATCTTTCCAGCATTTTTTAAGAGAGTCTATTGAATCTCCTATCCTACTAATTCATAATGATTATAATAATTTTACCATTTGATAATTTCTAATTAGAAAAGATATAAAACAAGACATGAAGAATAAAAATGCAAATAGTCCTCAACTTATGATGGAGTTTGGTTTCAAAAATCTCAAACCCTGATGTCATAAGTTGAAAATGGTTGGAAGTTATAATTTTCCAAAATTTATGGATTTCTCACTACTAGTATTTACTAGGTCAATATATATTATCTTAATAAGCATAAAGAACTAAAAACTACAAGAATCAGGCACAAAAAACAATGCTTTCAATATATCAGATCATTGGGTCAAGAAATTACCAAATTAGTCAATTGCATTGTCCAATAACAGAATTTATCAATTACATTGCTATTGTATGAGTTGATCATAAGTTGAGGAGGTTGTAAGTTGAGAATTACCTGTATATTTATGAAGCATATAAGTAATATGTTTAAAATATCTGTGAAATGTATTTTCTATAAATAATCTTGAACAAAAGATTATACAGATATCCCTCAATTTATAAATTTTTTGATTTAATGAACTGCATTAATATAAACCACTTTATTTTTGCAAAGGAACTATTTAATCATTGAACTGTAATTTGTTTCATTGTAATTTATTTAAATAAATGATTTTCTTGCTTATTTTCTTCATCAACTGTATTATATATATTAAATTTACTGTGTGCACCATTGATTTTATGACAAAATTCACTTCTGCTTTCACTAGTAGATCCAATATTGAACCCAGTGCTTGGCATATACTGATAATATAAATATCTGCAAAGTACTTATTGAATTTTTCAATGGTTTTGCAACTATATAAAATTATTTAACTTTATAAAACAATAATTGCATATTATTTCAGATGTGTAAATCTATAATTTTATCTGTATATAAATTAGAAAAATCATGATATTTTATTGTTCTATTTGAAGATGCTAAATCTAAGCAATATAAAAATTTAAAAAGTATATTATTTTTTTTAACAAATAGAATTAAAAAATCAATAGTAATTTCCACAAAAATTGGATTTATTTTTGCAAATAATTTAATAGAATGAAAATTTGAGAATTTTACAAATTTAAGGTAATATGTGCCAATAATTATAAAAGTGGTCTAAGTCATTTTAGATAGCTTGTGAAAATAAATTTTTTTAACTATTTGTAAAATTTTATGTTTACAAAAAAAGATTTATTTTTCAAGTGCATTTGCTTTTGCTTTTTATGATCATAGAACAATTGTTATGATCTTAAAAAATATTTTACAAACCCAAAAATCAAAATATTTTAAAGTAAAAAATATACGACGTAGATCACTTTCATTATTACCGGCACATATTTGATGAAAATTTTACAATATTTAATTAATGAGTAGAATTGCAACGATTGGTCTATGTTTATTTCTTTATTATGCTTAAATTTGAAAATCACTTAGCACTTAGCAGCACTAAAATTCAAAATCCAATTGCTAGAAATAGGCTAAATAAGTAATAACTATCATAAACTATTATATTACAGTATTTATAATTATATTCATATTAATGCTTTGCAAAGTTTTAATATCAATAGGTAAAATGGCAATGATTTGAGTATCCAAGAACCAATTAAAAATTTTTACATTGGAATTAATGGGAAATGAAATAAATAAACAATACAATAAATGATAATACAAAATTAACTAAACTTTAATAGTGCAAATTATTTACAAAATATAGTTAATTTTGTATAATCATTTATTGCCTTATTTGTCTATTTCTACTAAACAGGATTAGTACCTATAAATCTGCTTACAACAGGAAATGAATTTCTGATTTACAAATTTTTACCTAACAACAATTTTTAAGATCTCAAAACTTCATATACCAAGGGGATACCTGTGTGTTATTACCATTATAGGTTATTTTTGCCTTAAGATGGGGTCAAAAATGACCCATAATAGTAATAATAGACAATGAAATACTGAATCCTTTAAAATAGCCTAATTATCCAGATTTGATCCTGGGAACTCAAAGTTATAAAATAATCCAGAACTGGACTGGGCTTAAGGTATAAAATCATCTGGAATTGAATCCAGATCTCAATGGTGAACAATTGCTTTAAAAATATTTCTAGCCAATATGCTATGAAAATAGACAATTCAGAATATTTTAAGGGCCATTGTAAGATCAGAATATCATAAGTCAAACGATCATAAGTTGAGGACTATCTGTATATAAGATAAGGGACTAATTCATCTGAAAATCAAGAATGAGGTTGTGAAAGATTACCCATTTGAATTCATATGCCAAACTTTATAAAAATATCTGGACAGACAAAATTTAAAAAATTTTACAGATATTATAACTTGTTTTAGAACTTAGGAAAGAACATAACTTTCTACACCATAAAACTCAAATTTTAAATTTATGATAAATTATATTATACATCAGATAAATCTATTTGTTTTTTCATTTAATTTTTATTTAATATATCAAATTATTTTTAGAAAATTTACATTCAGTTTTAAATGTAAAAACTTTAAAATAAAATAGCTTATACTGAACCAAAGCAACATTTAATAAAATCTCTGATTATATATAAGCTACTTTATTTTTATGTTTGATCAAAGAACCTGGTTATTTGCTTATTTTTAAAAATTTGATTTGAAAATAATGAAATAGTTTCTATATATATATGATACATATATATGGAAAATAATTTTTTCGTAAATAAAGCTTACAATTTGTTTTAAAATCAGAACAAAGTTATCAGAAATTATATATATTTCTAAAAAATATCATCATCATATATTGCTATCAGTAATAATATATTTCCAATAATTTCCTATAGTGAATGAAAAATTAAAATGATTTAACAATTGGAAACTGAAATAATTCATTTTAACAAATACAAACATTTTAAAATTTATTAAAATTATTATTTCAGTAGTAGATATTTATATTATTTTATAGACTAAATCTGTAACAAATGATTGCAAAACACCAAGAATTATAGTGGTGATGATTCATTTTATTCGCATTATAGATGGTAAAGATAATAAAATATTCTATTTAATATATATTCACTTTTTCAAAGCTTTGTGTTGGTTGAGGATTATTTCTTTCACAATCTAATTATTTCTTTAAAAATTATAGTTGCATTAAATGCAAACATTTCAGTATGATAATTATTGCACCAATAAATTATATTCACAATAAAAATAGAATATTACTCTTACTGAATTTATGCAAAAGCTTTTCCATAAAAATAAAATATACATTTTTATTGAGATTTCAACATATCATAATAATGTTCATTCCAGAATTATATTTATTGAGTATTTCCAACTTTTTAAATACTGTATTATTATTTTTTCTCTAGAAATTAATAAGAATAAATACGTTTATTTTTGACATGATTCTTAAAATGATTTTATATTTCTAGAAAAATGAAACAAATTTTATAAATAATATGCCAAAATAAAAATTACATATTAACAACAAAATATAAAGTTTCTGCCTCAATCAATATACAGGATTATATCTGTAAATGCAGGAATATAATTTTTTCTTTCTGTTTTCTGATAATATATTTTTACACTTAGGACACATGAATAGTAAATACTTTTATTACAAGGCTGCCACTCAAATGACAATATGGATGATCTTTCACACTGTTTTGTACACATTCTTTCATGTAATAAAGACTTGATTCAAAAAGAGCTTTATACTCTGCATTTATACTGCACAATTGAAGGATTAATGGGATTCACAATGTGTTTCCTAATTGTCTAAGACATATCACTATAATTATAGACAATCAGTTAGTAGGATATCAGAATGTAAACGCATTTATATTTCACAAGTAAAATCCAACATGGATTGCATACACTAACGAGAGTGCAATATATGAACTATTTGGATCACTATTAAAAGAGCAATACTCTGTTTAAAAATGATTTTTGTAAATAAAGAAATAATAATAATAATAATAATAATAATACATATCCACCTAAATTAGTTGACATGTAGTTGCTATATATCTATATTTAAAATTCATCAACTCTAGAAATTTTGATCACATCACTTGACACACCAAAGTATAAAATAGTTATACTAAAAATCCCAACAATAACTATTCAGTCAGATGCAAGGAAGTTAACAAAATATACAATTTTTACATTTTCTGTTACATTGCTCTGTTGCCTGATCCCTGCAACTCTCGTCTCATCCTCCTTAATTGAATTATCTCAAATAATCATGACTTATGCTTAATTAACTATTATATCTGTACATCTATTATAGAATAGAGAATCCCCTCCAGGGCTTCTAAATTATCACTTTTTACAGTTTCATTCTTAATAACATCATTTAACATGTGCTGTTGAGAGGGAACTTTAGGCACCAGCAAGATGCATGCACGGTATAATTTTATCAATTCATATGGATACAGACAGTCACAGATGCAAACTGTATATGATACATTATATAGATGCAAAAAACTAGTTCATAAATTATTTAGTGCATCTACATAAGGCAACATAAAAAAAATACACACTATTATGCACATTTAGCACCGACAAATATTTTGCAGGTTCTTCTCTGTACAAAGCACACAATCCTGTGAAAACATGGATTAAGAGCAAAATTGGGGATGGCAGAAGTGGTCATTGAAGCACAAAATGATGATGATTATATAAAACACATGCATTGTTTAATGTCCTCTTCTTTCAAATGCTATCATCACATAAGCATGGATGCAACAATGCAGCCATCCAGCATGTTGCTGGAGATGAAGTGTAGGAAGCATCACCATAATAAGGCTCTTTTAAGAATGATTTGTGCTGATCAAGTAATAACTGCCTATACAAAATCACTCCTGAGTAATATAAGAAACAATATCAGTCACTCCTGTTAAATCGTCATCTTCTGTTTCTGGATTTCGAGACCTTAATATACTATCAATCATAAAACCACCATTTGACTGTTGTCCAGGATGATTATAATAAGGATAGGGTGCTCCCTGTTGAGGAGGAATAGGATAATTTGGAGGATAAGCTGGAGGTGGACCATTGTGCTCACCATGAGGAGAATAATAACCTTGATTATTATAATAGTCTGGAGAATGAGATGGATAAGGACCAATAAATGTGCGATACATCCCTTGCGAAGCAGGACTTGGCTGACCAGATACTGATGGTGACCCTTGTTGGGGAGGATATGGACTAGAAGAAGGTGGAGGAGAATGATGAGATGTCCTGCTATAGTTTTGTGGATGATAGGGTCCTTGACTATAAGATACTGATCCTTGAGGTCGATAACGTTCTCCAGGAATGTATCCAGGACCATACTCTCGATTCGAATTAGAAGCAGGTGAATGTCCCACAGGTTGTGAATGAGGAGGAGTGGGTTGTTGAGGATAAGCAGGCTGTTTCTCAAATGCTCTTGAACGTGTATATAGATCTAAAGGCATCAAACCTGAGGGACTTGATGACTGAGAATAAGAGTCTAAAGGTGTTAGTTTTGATGGACTGGATGAATGTGGATAAGTTTCTACAAGAGATGGCTTTAATGGGCTAGGCCGAGAAGAATATTCTTCTAATGGAGTTATGCACTCTGTGTAAGGATCACCATAAGTTCTGTTTTCTGGATTTTGTTGATAACGATAACCTGGAGGTCTAGGATTATCAGAAGCTTGCCGAAATTCTCTTTCTTCTGGATGATCAGGATTAGGAAGTATTTGCTCTTGCTCAACATTCTGAAGATCTTTTGCAGTACTTAAATTTTCCTCATTTCTTTGCTGAGAACCTGGTGCATAAGGTAATTTTTCTTCACTGTGAATATACATTTCATGTCCAGATCTCTGATTATTAGGTAACTCTGGAATTTTTGATGACAGGGAGTCTTCTTTTACCAAACCAACAGAAGTTATTACTGATCGTTGATGAAAAGACGATTCTTTAGAAGATGCTGTATCATCATTTACAGATTCTAAGGAAGCTTTAGGAGATTTAAAATTATTAATATCTGGTTTATGCAATTTAGGTACATCTAATGATTTATTTGTTTTAATATTTTCTTCTTCTGAATCTGAATGCAAGATAGATTGTTTTTTTAAGTGAGGTTTTCCTTGCTCTTCATCTTCAGTCTCTTCTTCATCATCTTCATCAGCACTATCACTATCACTATCATCCTCATCATCATCATCTTCACTTTCATCTTCATCTTCACTCACTTTGCATTTCTTCTTCTTTGGTGGTTTTTCATCACTGTCAGATTCAAGTATTGATTTAGTTGTTTTCATCCTTCTAGGATGAATTTTAGAAGAATTTCTTTCAGTTCTTTCTGTAATTTTTTTTGTTCTTTCTTCACTCTCATCAATTCTAATAATTCTATTATATTTTTCTTTTTTTATTTTATCACTTTCACTATCAGCACTCTCATAACTACTTTCTTCACTTTCAGATTCTGAACTATCTGATGATTCTTGTTTTTTTCTAAAACCTTTTTTCTTTTTCCAAGCATCCATCTCATCATCATCTTCATGATAACTTTCTGAATCTGATTTCCAATGTCGTTTTCCTCTGAAATATATTTAAAAATTAGATAAATATATGAAATAAATATTTATTATATATATATTAAATAAATATCACCTTCTCCGGAAACAACAGCTAGGACATGAACACTGGCCGGAAACTTCGTCCTAGCTATTATGGGGACATCTTCAAGGTCATAGGCAAGCCAACGGTCATTTCTCCAGTTTACTTTGGCATCAACAGTAAAAATTCTCTCATCAGAAAAAAATTTGATGCGTCCTGTAGCTTCATTCTTCATTGAACACAGAAGCAAGTTGCGCTTTTTGTTTTAGTGGCATCAGACAGCATCTGTCATACTTTTATGACATAGGACTTGTACCGTAGATCCTCTTCCGCAATTTGATGCATTGTGGCCTCATTTACACCCAATGTTTTTGCCAACTGTCTGAGAGATTGCCCTGGGTCCTCTGAGATGAGCTCTTGAGCCCTTTGGACAACTTCCTGTGTCCTTGACGATCTCCCCCTGGAATGACTCTTCATTGCCAGGTTGGCAGAACCTTCTTCAGACTTCTCTGAAGCTGCATATCTAGCAGCAACATCATAAACTGTCGATCTTGGATAGTTAAAGAACCGAATTATTTCGGAAGGTGAATGTCCAGTGCGAAGGCCTTCGATTATCGCTGCTCTCCGATTATATTCTGCACTCGATCTTAACCGATCAGCTATTTTGTACTTATCCTCAAACGCATCGTCTGTCTGGCTTACTAAAACATCAGCAGCATCGTAGTGCTGACGTAAAATATGGTGAGAAATTCAATTTGAAATTTGTTTGGATTTTGCTGGTACACCCTGTATAAGAGCTATCCATAAAGATCCATACTAAAGTTTTGAAAATACAAAATATGAACTCTGAAAGTAGGCAAAACTGAAGTAAATTCATGCAGCTGATAAATGCTCAAATTTATAAGTATGCCATATATTGAAACAAAAATAAAAATTAATATGACAAAATAAATAAATATCAGACTAACTGCAAAAAAGATAATTTACAATTTTCAGTTATCTAAGAAATGAAAAAGACCGATATGAATAAGAAGAAAAATCAAGTATATATTTAGTGTCTATTTTTAATAGAATTGTATAGGTGAAAAAAATTACATCAAAGTTATGAAATTATTACTAAGCATAACTTAAAAAAAGGCTAACATGAAGGTGGCTCTTACAAGAAACTTCTATGAACACAACATAGACATTAAGTGGAATGAAGCTCAGATTATTGTGTCATATAATATCATAGAAGAAGGATGGATCCAGAAATCTATAGAAATATCAAAAAGAACCAAATATGAAAACATAATGAATGATCAATCATGTGAGCAGATATCCAAAGCTTGGGAATATGCCATGGATAGTAACATACAAGTATCTCTATAAGGATATAATAGCTTATAGTCTGTTGTTAATTAAATAATTATAAAAATTTGAATGCAATGTTTTTATAAATTTTATTATTCATAAGTTTAGATTTTGTATTTAAGAGATACATTACTAATTGTAAAAATCTTAGTCTTTCCCTTATAATCATGTTTGTCTTTTAACTTATGTTACATTTTTCTGAGTATTACATAATGCTTTTCCAAATTTTATGTTCTATAGAATGTTTATTACACATTTAAATTAATGTTTGAAAAGTAATTTGTATTTTTGTAATTTGTTTGTGAACTAAAAATGGTTATGGTATTTAACCATAAATATTTTTGAATAAAACAGTCTTTAAATATTTTATTGCATTATTAGTGTTATCTTTTCATTTAAGCTTGGATTATAAGCAGTTCTCTGAATTATTTTGATTATTAATTATATGTTTATGAATATATTGAAAGCCTCATTAAACTTCAACATATCAATTAGGAGTTAAATTTATAAAAGACTACATTTATATACCATTAATAGGATAATATACACTAATATTCATAAATATTATATATAAACATATGTTCAGTACCCATAACAACTGACAAAATACCACTAGGATCATCATAGTCAAGAATGATAATGAAATCGATAATATACAAGTCATCTGTAGATATTATACAAAGATCTTTAAAAAAAAGAATGCTAATGTAGAATTCCCACAAAGCAGACCAAAAATTGTGTATGATGATGATAGGAATGATAAAGACAATACAAAAGAACTCTTTTCTAGAGTTTACATAGTACCAGTTAAGAATATAGATACAAAAATAGAAGATATGTATATAGGAAGTGCAGTACAAAGTATGAAGACCAGACTAGAAAAGCTAAAAAGGATATAAAGAATGGTAATGTGTATATAGCATTGACAAAAAGGTTTTATGAAGGATTTAGCTATAGAATGGAATAAAGTGGAAGTGATAATGTGCATATAGAATGTACAAGAAATCAGAATGGTAGAAGCCTTGTAGATAATCAGATAAGCAAGTATTGCCAATGTAATCAATGACAATATACTAGAAACAATATCAATGTTATAGACATGGGCATTAGAGAATTGTTCCTGAAACAAGTTGATATTATCTTAATGGTTCTTGATGTATATGAATTTTGTATTGTCTCTCATAATCACAGTTAACTACAGTTTTTTTCTTCAATATTCAGAAATAAGCATTGACATATGCTACTTCTGGAAAAAGTAGTTGAGCATTGACGATAACAGTTGTGTACTTTTATTTTAAGTTTTATTCTTTATCTTAAATATTATCTTAATTATTAACTAGTTGTTTATAAGTATTTTATTTTATTTATAAATATAATGTAATTCAAATTTTATCATAATATTATGTATAGGAGTTTGAAGCTGCTAAAATCTTTGGAGCATAACCATAGTTACAGCTTACTTTAAATCTTTGAATAGTATTTGATTAATATTCTGTGTAAGTGCTTATATAATCTGTATTTTTTGCTGCAGATGAGGACTTTTTCAAATCAAAATTGGTACAGCTGTAAGAATTATTTAATAAAAACTTTGTTTTATCTACAAATGCAATTGTTTTTAAGATTATTATTATTATAATTTTATATAATTGTTTGCACTTTTTGTCTGTAGCCTGTTTTGTTTACAGTTTTCTTTTGATCTATTTCTTGACCAACTTGGCCTTCAAATAACAACAACAACAGTTTAAAATCTTTTATTTTCCAATGAGTAAATGCATTTTGAGTTGAAAATCCAAATTTCCTTCACTCCTATCAATACATTTGATTTTCTGTATTGATTTACATAATACTCAGTATTTCTTTTTCAAGCTGTCATTACATTTTTTTTTTTTTTCACAATTAAACTTTATGTTCTTATCTTTTTAAATTCTTAATTACAGTTACATTCTGCTATCATTTTGACAAATTTTAACAAAATTTTTAAAATTATATAATGTAACATTTAAAGAAGATAAATTAACAGAATACAACTGGAATTAAGAATTTAAAAAGGATAAGAAAATAGTTTAATTATAAAATACAAAAAAATGTAATGACAACTTGAAAAAGAAATACAGAGTATTGTGTAAATCAATGCAGAAAATCAAATATATCGATGAGGAGTGAAGGCAGTTTAGACCTTCAACTCAAAATGCATTTACTCATTGGAAAATAAAAGATTCTAAACTGTTATTGTTTGAAGGCTGAGTTGGTCAAAAAATAGACCAGAAGTAAATTATAAATTGTTTTATTCAATATTTGATAATGGATATATCTTTATTTTATTTTATGGTCTTAGTATTTATTAAAAAATTTTGATCAGAATAAAAAATAATCTTATGTTGTCCATATATTTAATTGGAATGAAGTTATATACAATTCTAATTTGATCTCCTTTTTCATTTAAATTTGATGTGTGAAAAATAAATCAGAATTTGTAAGAATGTGATAATCTTTTGCTTGATTTGGTAAAGATTAACAAAGATCATTTAAGCACTCTTTTTTTCTAAGATTAGGGTATTTCCTTTTCTCTTTTCTTCTTTTAAAGTTAATGAATGTTATGATGGCTAAGTATTAAAATTGTAATATAATTTTTTTTATATACAAATATATAATATATAATTATTTTCTTGTTAAAGAACAACTTAGGCGGAAGGACCGAGAAATAGCTGCTGCTCTTACTGAAAAACAAGAACTTGTGGCAGATATTTTACAGATACCTAAAGGAGAATTTGAGCATTTTGCAGAGGTAAGTGCATAAAATTTTTATTAATGCTTTAGTAATGTAACATGCTGCAAAGAAATTTCTGTGAACACTACATTTTAAATTTATAAATATTTTATACAAAATGTGAATTTCAATCTCAATATACCTGACATATAGAGCATATTTCTTACATGATACTTTCTGTATCAGTTTATTAAAAAATAAATTGTTTTTGGTAATGTTATATTATAAATATGAAAAATCCAGAATAGTTCAGAAGAAACATTTCACAAGTCTGCATATTTTTGATGTGTTAGCAGAGTACAAATATATTCTGCTTTATGCACACTCACTTAACATACAATCAATTTTACTACCCATCCTCACTATAAGTACTATAATCAGTACTATAAGTACTATCACTATAATCACAACAACAACTAAAATTTCTACTGTTCTGAAACTGACAACACACGCAATCTGAAGTGGTAAATGCTATGCAGTACAGAATGTGCTGAACTCTTAATTTTGTTTTTATACTACCTTTGTCCATAAACTTCGGTGAAAGTGTCCGTATTGCGAATGGATTTTTGACTTACCTGAAACAGCAGTTACTGCCCTTTGAAGTAATCCCCATAGATCAGGGGTGGGCAATTATTTTCTGCCGAGGGCCGGATTAATAATTTTCGGGATGAAGCGGAAAGACTATGGAACCAGATTGCTCAAACTTTTGAACAGGTACATTCTAATACCCAAGATGCTATCCCACCCCAGGCACCCCCTCGGGGACCAACAGAAGATGTGTGCTCAATTATGACCCTCCAATTGCCAACATTATAAAGAAAGCTGTAGCGGATTCTGGTATTGTTCCAGCGTATAGAAGGAATAGAACAATTTTCTCACTACTCCGGAACGACAAAGATCCTGTTGACCACCTAAGAAGATCGGAGTGTACATGATACCGCTACATAACAACACCCTACAACGACCCCAGCAGTATATAGGTGGCACCAAACGGAATTTGAAACAAAGAATCAATGAGCATAAAAATGACATCATGAAAGGGAATTTGAATACTGTTTTGGCACAGGTGGCCTACGCATATGACATCGATGTTAAATGGCGAGAAACTACTGTGGTCCACCAAGCTGAACGTTCGTATGCCATTCCGACCTTAGAGGCTATGGAAATTGAAAAACGTAGGTCTACCTATGATGTACTCAATAACAACAGCCCGGATGATCTCCCACCATCCTGGAGATGGGTGGCACGCAATAATTTATGAATATAAACTACGGTAATGTAATGCCTACTACACGGTAATACCATTATCACCCACGATTATGTGGAGGAAGTTTTATTAAAAATAAATTAATGTTGAAAATCTTGTAAGGCAAAATTATCTATTAGGGGCATACTATAATATTACAATATTAAAAATGTTGAATGTTTAATTATTTTAGGAAATTATAATATGTAAATATTAATACTTTAAATGTTTTTTGAATATGATGTTCTATATTCGAACTCTGTATAACCGTCTTCAATTAAGAATTGTTATATTTTAAATGTATGTAGATTTACTGAAGAGGGTCAATAAACTGACCGAAAACGTTATAATTAAATTTGTTTTGTGTTTCTTATCACCCATCTACCTGCTTTAAAGGCTTGTGTTTATGTATAGACAATGTAAACTCCAGCAGGTATAGAATTACTTCTAGTTATTCATTAATAATAAAAGAATGAAATTTTTACATTTTCTTTATATTTAAAAATAATCATTTTAATTAATACGTCATCTTTAATAAATTTAAGTAACTTAGTCTCATAAGCTTCGCTTTTCTTTGAAAAGTAAGCTAAAAATAACTAAAACATGTAGCTATTTTCGAATGCAGAAAAACTTAAAAATTCTTACTGTGTTAAAATTGTTAAAAATTCTGATTTGATAGCACAATAATTTGATTTCTAAATAAGAATTATATTTTATATATATAATAATTACAAGTATTTCCAGCTTACACAAATAATTGGGAATAAAGTTTTTTTTAACATAACTTGAGTTTTATTTAAATCAGAAAAATAATTAAAATAATTCTGAATCAAAACTCCTGGAGCTAGGTGGACTACAGTGATTGCATCTACAGCATCTTATGGTGCCTTATTGTTCCCTGACTGAAAGGGAGATAACACTGCATGGAATGATATATGCTAGTAATATGATACTTAAGATCAGCAAACAATATACAAAATCAAGTAATATAGATATCCCTTCTATAACATAGTAGATAGGTTCCTGGAAAACAGCATGTTGTGTGAAACGATGTTGTATGAAACCCAGAGCCAATACAAAAAGAAGAGATGCATTCCAAATACAATGAAATATAAATAACTTTCTTTAATTCCACATATGGAACTTAATTTTTATTAAGTTCCATTTAATAACACGAAACATAAAAAAAGAAAAAATATATATGTAAGATCCTAAAAAAATAATATACATCAAACAAAAGGAAAGAAAAAAGTATATAGCCTATATAACATTCATTTAATAATTATATCTTCTTTACCACTATTCATTAAAAATGAGAATGTTTTTTCTTTTTAACAATATCAACTTCACTTCCTGAACTTTTTCCACATTTAAAGTTTGTGTTTTTAACAATATCAACTTCACTTCCTGAACTTTTTCCACATTTAAAATTTGTGTATCTTCTGTAATCTAACTTTCTACAACCTGCTATAAAACAATCGTTCCTTAGCATATACCTCAAAAAAACTTTATAAATAAAATGTTTTCCTTCTCTTTGACATCCTTCTCTTGAAGAATAAAAACATACTTTTTATCCAAGAACTGTACATTTGGAACACAAAATACTCAAATGTCGGCAATTAATGCAATCACAAAATTAATTCAATTTCAAGTCAAAATCGAAAATAAACTGCTTATCATCCTCTCATGACCAACTAGCAAAATTGCATTTTTGATTAATTTTAACAAAGTATTTACCAGTGATTGCATTTTGTGTGTAATGTGATCCCTAGTATGGATTTAGAAAAATTAATGAAAATGTTTTGTGTTGTAGAAGAGTAAACATAACTTTCTAAATGTGTTAAATAAAAACAGTGTTGTAGAAGTACCATGTTATATGAGGGTTTCCACAATTTTCAAATCATGCTGGAGCGAAACCATGTTGTAGGAGAACACGTTATAGGAGGAATACCTGTATAAAGTTTTAAATATTGAAAACTAACATATTTAGTTTAAAAGTATAAAGTACAATAAATATTTAAGATCTATATCTGAAAATAAAAATAAAGAAGTTATGGAAAATAAATTGTTGAAATTCATCCTGTGTTCAATCACAAAAAACCCAAAGCACATTCACAGGTTAACATAAGTTTATTAATATAATAATATAATATTAAACTTATAAAATCTGTAAATGTGTTTTGGGTTTTTCTGTGATTGTTATGGAAAATATTTAAGGTAAAGTGAAATATTTTACCTAAGTCAAAGTATTATCCAGGGTGTTTCAAAACTATATGTCAGAAATGTAAAAGCAGGTAGAGAGGACCTAAATAAGCAGATTTTGTAGAGGAATGTGGATGCGAAAATGCAGCGTTGAAGTGCTAGCACGTAAGGCAGTATTAACAACAGGTAAGTGAAAAGACAAGTAAAGACAAAGGAAAGCAACAATTTATCAAACAGTTTACAATAGCTGCTTGAAAGAGCGACCACCAACAGCGATACAAGATTCACAGTGGTGGCGCATGGACTGGCATACATTAGTAAAAACATCAGACATGTCATGCACATTTCCAGCAACAACAGACAATCGGGCAACCAGATTTTCTTCACATGTTATGGGACTATTGTACACCATGCTTTAAATGTGACCCCGAAAGAAGAAATCTAAGCACATCAAATCTGGAGAGCATGGTAGCCAAGGAACAGGTCCACTCTGTCCTATCCAATGCTGGCTGTAGACAGCGTCCAGGACGTGCTAGCACTTCAACACTGCATTTCCGCACCCACATTCCTGTACGAAATCTGCTTATTTAGGTCCCCTCTACCTGCCTTTACATTTCTGACATATAGTTTTGAAACATCCTGTATAAATTGAGATGCCATATATCAATTTTCATTTTTTTCAACAGGTGAACTGATCTTAATAACGGTTTTTTAAAGGTTTCAATTTTTAATCTACTATATCACAGATTATTAGTGAAATTTACAATGAAAGATAATTAGCCACTATTCTAATAAATATTACCGTATATCTAAAAATATAAAGCATTTAAATAAAAATATTAAAAATTACATTATTATATTAAACATACAAGATAGTCAAAAAATTTCTGGGAATATTTTTATTTAAAAATACAAACTGTATAATAAATTAAACATTATCTTTCTCAAATACAATGTTTAGCTATCTATATAGTTTTCCCAGTAATAAGCTAATTGAAGAAAAACTTTCAAAAATTGGTTCACTCTCAATTAATTAATTGCCTCCATAACAATAGATGTCATGAAATTGTTTCATTGGTATTTTGAAAGTTTTTTCCTTTTAATACAGTCGCTTCTCGGTATTCATGGATTCCCTATTCGTTATTTGACTATTTGCGAAAATTTATTTGTAACCACAAATTCGATTTTCGCAGCACTTTTGCGCTTATTTGTGGATTCTCGCAGTGGCAAAAATATTATTATAAATATTATTCTAACTTGTAGTTTCTGGGTTGTTCTGCCCTTTTCAGGCAGAACGACCCAGAGACTTATCCTTGCTCACTCCACAGATCACAGATAGGCTAAAAGCCTGTTCTTATTGTCTGCAGATCCCATAGAATAATGTGATCCTATATTTAAACGCAGCCTCAAATTTAGGCGCTTCCTGCACATTTATTCCTTATGCCAAGATTTTTAAAAATCAGATTATTCGTAAGTACTGTAATAAACATTAAACAAGATGTCTTTAAACAGAAAAACACAGATAAAGCAAGAATGAAAATGTTGAAAAGGAACATTTGCAGGAACCTAACTCTATATTTCCCATAGGCACAATGGTTCAGTATTCATAAAGAATTTACAGACCACAACTACTGCAAATAACGAGAATCAACTGTACTTTATTTTTCATTTAGGAAAATAATAAGATTACAGAAACAAGTCTGGTGAATATAGTGTTGCTGTAAAATGATCACAAATGTTTGGTTAAATATTTTTTTATCAATTTTAATGTGTGTGCAGATACATTATCATGGAACATTTTCTAGTTACCTTGTGTCTGAAGTTTCTTATGAAAAAATTTTGACTTTTTCATAGGAAAACATCTTTGTTTATCAATAGTTTTTTCCTTAATGGAATAATTTCATTAAAAAAATAATGCTTTTGTGATTAAAAAAGTTTCATTTTCAATTGCTTTACAGTGTTTTTTTTGATCAATTGCTCAAAAGGGAAAATGATATATTTTTCTATTTAAACAGTTGATTCAACTTTTACTTTGCCAAATTTTTGAATATTAATCTGATGATAGTATTTTCTTTATAATTTCTTTACTAAATGACAAAGTTTCATCTCTAATCACAATTGTTTTAAAGAGTTAGGATTACAAAATTCCAGTACGCTGCTTTTTGCTAATACAATATTTTTATAGCTCTGTAAGTAGGAGTATTAATATACCTTTATAAATTACACTCAAATTTTATATTACACCTTTTTTATTAGTTAAAAACGAATAAAAAAGGTGTAATATAAAATTTGAGTGTAATTTATAGAGGCATATTAATACTCCTACTTATAGAGCTATAAAAACAGTTAAGACTTTCTTCTAAATACTGAAGATGATCAGTGAAATGATAATTTCGAACTATTGCTGTTCAAATGCTAACTGCTTGAGAACAAATAAATTTTTATTATAATCATCACATTTTAAAATGTCTTTGAACACTGTATGGCAAATATTGTAAAAATTGAAGAAATATCATCAATTATATAACATCTATTAGTTGAAATAATTTTAATTATTTCAAAATATAGATATCCATCAGTTTATGAAGGCTATTGGGAAATTAAAAATTGTCCATTAAGTGAAAATTCATAAATCAAAAATTCATTTCCCATTAATTTCAATATAAAAATTTTTAATTAGTTCTTGGATACCAGAAAGTCTCTGCCATTTTACTTATTGATGTTAAAGCATTGGAAAAAAGCATTACTATAAATATAATTATGTATACTACAATATAATAGTTTTTGATAAATATTATCTATTTCACCTATTATTTGACATTTGATTATGAATTTCAGAGCTGTTAATTGCCAAGTGATCTTTGAATTTACCGTATATACTCGTGTATAAGCTGAGGTTTTTCCCAAAAAAAAAATAAAAGAAAAAGAAAAAAAAAAATTTATGAAGTGGGGGATCGGCTTATACATGGATCAAAAAAAATCGTCAACTTTTTTTTGGCTGGAGAAATTGAAGTAATAAGCAAAGCCATAACTTATTGAGCGTCTCCTGAAGACCAGGAAGGAAATTTTGTAATAATTCATTTAATATGACATCTTTTGAAAACAGTAAGGAAATTTTGCAAGAATTCATTTAATACAATACCAGGTAAAATTTTATCTTACCCCAATGCAATCGAGCGCGTCACGCCACAGACTCCAACCTGAGTCTATATATCGTAATCAGATAGGCAACCCGCGCTGCCCAATAAAACGCGACGTGAAAATTCGACAATCAATCAATAATCTTATCTAGGATTCATATTTAGATAAAAAAAAATATATTTATTTTTCATTATTATTAATTAAGAATGTAATTAGAACTTTACTATTACACTGCCAAAATAACTTAAAAACTATAATTAACAGCACTATATTCGTTGTAGCTGACAAGGATTGATAAATTGAAAGCGCTTCTAAGTTTACTGTGTTTATAAAATATTATGTATTTTTTTCCTGCCATAGTGCTGTTAATTATAGTAATTAAGAATGTTTTAATTCATTCACTAGTAATCGATAAATACTTATTATATTTAACTCATTGATGATTTAATTTAATTAGATTAAAAAGTAACTAAAATAATGTTTAAAATAACAAAAAAGTAATAATTATTTAAAATCTGTAATGAAAAATAACTTTAGTCTATCAAAAAAGTTCATCGAAAGCAAAATCAAAACTCTGAAATTGCAAGCTTAATGTCTAGAAATACGTTGCACACGTCATCTTAACGATATATGACATCATCGTTAGGATGATCCACTCATTTTAAAATACAATCAGAGATTTGATTGAATATGAACTCAACTATAGGGAAAACGAAATTTCAAGCAGTCTCTTGGGAGTTGTGTGACGTAGACGTATTTTAATGGAATTTTTACTGTGATAATATGAACTTTTTTAAGAAAAGAAAACAGTTTTTCAAAACAACAAAAAAAGAAAATATTTTTATGTAAATTATCAAAATTTATTACTATTTGTTAACTTGATATTTCTGAAGTTACGTCATCCTAACGATAATGTCATACACAGACATCAATCTCGCTTTGGAGTAAAATAAAATTTTACTTTACCTGTTGCGATCGAGCGCTTCGCGCCGCTGAATCCATCCTATATATATATAGTGCATCAGATAGGCAACACCGCACTGCCTGATGTGTCGTGACACAGAAATTCTTGACAATAATTCAAGAATCTTATGTAGGCACGCTGCGTTGGATGACTTTAGCTGGATTATTGTCAAGAATTTCTGCTTAGCAGTGCATCAGGCAGCACGGCATCGCCTATCTGATGCACTTATACAAAAGCAGATTAGAGTTGGTGATGCAATGTGCTTGATCGCTTTGAGTAAAGTAAAATTTTACACCTTTTAAATTGATATATTGCTGTTTGTATTATAATAATTAATTTTATATGTATTATTTAAAGTTTTAATAAAATATTTATTTTGGCAAATGACATTAATATATCGGTAACTAAAAATCAAAGATCACGTAATTTATCGATTTCGAAATTTTATAGAATTTCAAGCGTTAAAGTCGGGGGGATAGGCTTATACACGGGTTATGCATTTTTACCGATTTTCAAACTGTGAAGTTGGGGGGGGTCAGCTTATACACAGATCGGCTTATATTCAAGTATATACGGTAAATCTAATAAGATAATATGTATTGGCAAGTATAAGAACTAGTGCTACTTTAACTACTTGAGCTACTTAAACTTGCCAATCATTGTGGTTTCATTTATTAGCTTAAAAATTTAAAATTTTCATCAAATACTATATTAAATTTATGTAATTCTCAAAAATCTCCTCTTTTTAAATTATTGGCAAAAATAAATTCAATTTTATGAAGTTAGTATTGATATTATCAATTCTATTTATTAAAAATTCATCAATTATAGATTTTATTATGATAATTATTTGAATAAAATTAACAGACACAAAAAATAAGATACTTATTTAAATCTTTATATTAGTTAAGTTTTTGTTATTCTATTATAAGATGCTAAATCTATCATTTTTCAAATTTATATCAAGATAAAAAATATATTAGAGATTTATATATATGGAATAATGTGTTCTCATTGTTTTATAAAGTTAAATAGTGTTATATAATTGAAAACATTTGGAAAAATGCAGAAAATACATTATGGATATAGTATCAGTACATACCAAAAACTAGATTCAATGCCAAATCCTCTAGAGAAAGTGGAAGTCAATTTGTCTTAAAACCAATGGTATACAAAGTAAATTTGATATATCTGTTGCAATCAGTGAAGAAGATAAGTAAGAAAAACATTGATTTAAACAAATTACAGGGGATAATTGATTGATAATCAAATAGTCATATATAATAAAAGAATAAGTGTGTGAAGTCCATGTTTCTGCACATATGCAAACTTCTGGGACCAGAAGATCTGCCATTACTATTTTCTCTCGCTTCAAATCTTTAATCGCGTTTTTTAGAAAACTAAATTCCAATCTCATTATAAATTTTGTTTTAAATTATCATAATTTACTTGTTATTTATGTTTGTATACTTCTTTTTGTTATTTGATTTCAATTTCTGGCTTTTTCAATTGAAAAATGTTGGTTGTTCATCGGCCCAAGGGTTCAGATTGAATTCTGCAAGCCGAGGCTAAATAAAAGTTGCATTTAAATAATATTTTATTTATTTCAGAAATTGTAATTATTTTTATTTTAAGATGATAATTATTACTTACGTAACTGAATCGGTAAATCGATAGTTTGTCAGTTGCCAGTTTCATGTAAGGAAAATGCCAAAGTTTGGTCTGGAGACAGAAAACAAGCAAAAGCATTGTATACATGAATGTACTAAATAAATAAAAATCTCAAATTTGACAGATAAGAAAAATATGTTTCGTTTTTAGTGTATTAGGGCACATAGTGGCCATGGGCTAACTAGTTTCTTCATAAAATGAAAAAGTGTTTAATAATGTCCTTTGTTAAACTGAAGAGTATCTGTATTAGCTTCTAAACAGAGGCTGCTAGCTAAACAGATTTTATGTCATCTTTTGAGAGTCATTCAGTTTGAAAATGTTCACAGAAACCAAACAATGAATTTTTCACTGTTTGATTTCTAAATCTTTTTTAAAGGTTTATATAAGTGATTTATTCAATAAAAATCAAAATTTTTATATTCAATTTTTGCTCAAATGATAACATTTCTGAAGTGTGATAAACTGCCTTAATTAGGATTTTATTAAACAATAATTAGTCATCTGTGTGCACTATGTGTGAAACAATATTGCCAGATTTAGCTAATATAAAAGTTTAAAATAAATACACCCAGAGCCCATTATGGTCATGGATGCATTCTTGAGATATGTGATACACATTGAAATGATGCAAACCAAAATATAATTTCTATAAGAAAGCATTGACATACGGAAGATAGGGATCAGCACTTGCAGTATTACTGTACACTTATTTCATATTCAGAACAGTAACTGAACTTCTCTGAACTATGTGCTATTACTAAAGGGACAAGATTATTTCCCATAACTAAATATACAGCACATTTGGCAGTAGTGATTTCAAAAGTATTTTATTTAACAAACGAAGTACTTTCGGTCTATCTACTAGACCATCTTCAGCGTTATATTGACTTACAAAGAACGTAAAAGAACATAAAAGGAATACAATGTTTGTTCTTATAATTTAAATTTAAATTATTTCCGTACATCAAATCTTTATTATTTATAGGTTATTTACGTTTAGAGTTTTTTAAACGTATTTATATTATATTAATATATATATTATTTTATATTTAATATAACTTGTAACAAAATGTTAGTAATAAATAACACTTTATATAAATA